>UYYG01000138.1:0-75758 GCA_900625125.1 Dracunculus medinensis | reverse complement strand
AAAAAAAGAATAGATAATAACATTTATGATATTATTTAAAAAGTTCAGATCATGCAGGAAGTGTGAAATCTCGATTTTTACCATCCGTCTATAGTTATTTCGAATTATACTATATTATATTATTTTGTAATTTCCTCTTTCTTTCATCTTTAAATTGTTATTTTTATTTTATTATTGTTTTTTTTTGTTTGTCATTAATTCTTATTATTTGTAATTTTAATCTGTTGTTATTAATACAAGCACATGGCATTTGCGCCCTGCTTGGCCGGTTTTTAATAAATAAATAAATAATTTTAGGGTAAATTTATCCAACAAGAACTAATGAGCTAAAATTACTAAAATCTATATGCAAAACCAAGCTAAGGGGTCAGGTCATAACTTTTTTATTCGTACTATTAATCACTGGAATAAATTACCGAACGATATAGTTTATACGCCATCCCTAGCTATCTTTAAAAAGGATTAGATAGTATCATTTATGATATTATTTAAAAAATTCATGCAAGAAGTGTGAGAATTTAATATTTTTGAGGATAGTATCATTTATGATATTATTTAAAAAATTCATGCAAGAAGTGTGAGAAAGGATTAGATAGTATCATTTATGATAGTATCATTTATGATATTATTTGAAAAATTCATGCAAGAAGTGTGAGAAAAGTGTATTAATTTATTTTATCAATTTTGTTTAGCATATTTGTAAGTCGTAAAATGTAATTCAGCTTTTTTTTAAATATTTGAAATATTCATTTGAAATTATTATAAAATCGAATATAAGAGAATGAATAACATTTTTTTTCACATGAATAAATTCGCAGTCGTTTAAAATTATTTTATGGTTAAAATAATTACTAAAGTTTTTTTCAGCCATCGCCAATACAATGGATTTTTCATTAATCATTTACATGAAATTTCTCAGGAAATGCTATTCGTTTTTATAAATTAAAAAGTTTATTTCTTTTGTATCGAAATTATCGATTCGAAATAATAACAAATAACAAATGGAAAAATTATATTTCACCAAAAATTTCCATAAAATTTTGAAATAATTGAGATTATATTGCTTTAAAATTGCTTCAGGGTAATCAGAGGTTCGATTCTCTATTCCTAATAAGAGTAAATTTGCTATTAAAAAGTGCGTGATGCTAGCGATGCACGATGAATTTCAAGTGACTATTTGAATTTCGAAAATTTTTTCGAAAAAATTTCGAAAATGCGGGAAAATTTTTGTATTCATTATAATGAATGGACTTATAGCAACGTTGAATTCACTCTAATGGATTTAATTAGAGTACGCTGAGGTTAAAACAAACCACTAAACTTCACTTGATTCTGCCTGGCTCAATAGATAGGATAGGATGAGGATGTCAAGTGAAGGTACTCCAGAAATCACCGGACCTATTAAGATATTTTACAATCTTACATCAGCATAAGCTCGAGCAAGCATGTGGAGAAATAGCACGCTAAAGTTGTTTTTTTCTTTGTCTTAAAAACTTTTAACTATGCGTTTTATACTGAATCTGCTTATCAGCACTTGGAGGTGGGCAAACCAATTCAAAGCATAGTACCATATATCATATATCATGAATAAATGGTACTATGGTAGCTATGAAGAATTTTAATAGATACCAGTTGTATACCAGATATTCATGAATGCAACAAAATTCATGCTTCATATTAATGTAAATAAAGCGCTATTTAAATTCCTTTTTTTTCGAAATGCCAGTTTTCTAATATCTTGGACTATGTAAAATGCAGTGTCGATAGCTTAATAGCAAGATAGTGCCACTGAGAAGATAGAATGGTCTGAGTTCGAAAGAGTAGTACTAAGTCGGACGACAGAAGTAAAGAGAGTAGAATGGCTCAGCAAATTGTTCAGTGAGCGCAGATGCTCAGCAAGAATAGATCTTTTTTTCTAAAAATCCAGGTGATACTGGCGATTTACTTGTTTTCCTATATCCTATATCTAAATGATTTGCTGGCAAAATTTGTCAGATCCGACAAGCCAGAGAAGCGAACCTAACCAATGAAGTGCTCTTAAAAAAAAATATATAAAATCGATCAAAAAACGGAATTCGCGGATAGAACTGTTTCTTTTTGTCTGACAAAATTATCAACAATGAAACGAAATTAAATCAATCTATAAAAATAAATGTAAAGGTTAAATCTGTATGGTTCTGGAATATAACCAATGCGAATGAAAGTTGTCGAGAAGTTAACACGATTGTCTAATTTTATTGGACCACTTTTATGCCATATCAAATAGAAATAATCTTACATGATGAAATCCATCTCTACTCGAACAAAACTTGCATTGACAGTATTGTCCTAGAGTAGGCAGCTTGGACAATGTTATTCGTTATCACCATAGGAATAGATGCGCATCTTCGCTTTAGTTCTTTCTCACTAGAAAAGCGTGAAGCGTTTTTGATCGACAAGATTAGTTTTGCATTATGAAGTAATTCTGGTAGAAATATTTACCAAGCAAAGAGTAACCAGAATTTTTCATAATTTCCATAATATTGCTGTTTATGATAAATTTAGATATTTTATTAAATGAAAATTGACGCAAATTTCAAATTTCAAGTATTAGCTTACTATGATATAATTTCATATTGTTTTACCTCACATAAACTTTATACCTTTCTTACATTATTTTTTTAATCAATTAATCAACTAATCAATTAATTAATCTTTAATAATTTTCTTGGTAGTTCCTTAAGAAAATATTTTATTTTCTTTTGAATCATTTCACAAGCATTGTTATCATATTTCATTATCATATGTTAATTTCAGTGTTAATTTTCATCATTATTGTTTATTAAATTAAATATGTATTCTTGCAAATTTTAAAACAGCAATAAATTTATAATAAATTTACTTGCAATTAAAATTAGGTTTGTTACCCAGATTGTCACTATAGTTAACTGGTTAAACTCGCTCCACTGGCTTGTTCTATTTGAAGCAATATGCTAAGGAGTCCCTTGGCGATAGAAATACAGATGAGTCGCCAGCATCACCCGGAATTTTGTACTCCTGCGGGGAATCGAACTCCAGCATCGGCACTACCAATTGAGATTTCAATAGCCCACTGAGCTATTCCATTCCAATATTGTCACCATAAGAAACAAATGATCAGGT
Organism: Dracunculus medinensis; assembly: GCA_900625125.1. NCBI lineage: Eukaryota > Metazoa > Nematoda > Chromadorea > Rhabditida > Dracunculidae > Dracunculus > Dracunculus medinensis. The sequence continues at coordinate 72,617 of UYYG01000138.1, read as the reverse complement.
ACAATCTTCTGCAGAACTCTGCTTCTAATTTTTTTTCTACTTGTTTTAACATTTTATTCGATCATGTCACCCTAAAATGCGTTAAGTATTATGGCTGCTAATTATTTCAGCTTAAACTTTAATGTCAGTAGAGGTGATGGATTGGGACTAATCAAGCCTATTTGTAGGAGCAATATTCTGTCCCAATTTTACAATTGCTGGAATAAGTTACCATTTATTCTTCTTGGTTCATTTATCTCCAGTTCTAAAAGAAATCTCAGCAAGGTCATTACAACATCTGATAAAAAGAAATTGCAATCAATATCAGTCCAGTATTAATATTTTTCTTCTAGTGCTGTAGTCATTGCATTTTTTTTTTTTCCTCCTTTCATTAAACGTTTTATTATTTTGTTCTTTATGCCTCACATTACTCTATTGTTATTAATTTCAGTACATAGTTTTTTACCTTGCTTGGTTAATATTTGAATATATAAATAAAATAATAAATTCTTGTAGAAAGAAAAATAAAAAATTTTTTCGTCAAAAACATTCAAAAATATTCAGTAAAATTTAAGTAAAACTAATAAAATGAAGAAAAAATAAAATTCGGTAAAATAAAATTAAAATAAGAGAAAAAAGAAAATTTTAGTAAATTTAGAAATAATTATGAATGTCTCGTGATATTTTTCAATTTATCATGATATCACAATTATCAAGAAAAAAAGGTGATAGACTCCTTCGAAATAAGAACTGGTTTCCTTCAAAGTTGTGCCCTTTTCCCTACAATATTCAACTATGCGATAGACTGGATAATGGACACCGCTTCTCTGCACTCAAGAGGTGCCCAAATTATTCTAATCTTGAATACGCTGATGATATCCTTTTTGCTGACAGTTATAACGAAATGCAAGTAATGCAAGTAATGTAAATAACGTGTCAGAAACTGCAGAAAGAATAGGACTCAGGATCAATGTAAATAAAACGAAAGCGTTTTCGTCTTATGTAAAAAAAGCTGATAAAATGCCTCTTTTTATAAATTCATTACCACCGGTTTAGGAAGTGCCCGATTTTTAATACCGAAATCACCATAAAAACGAAAACCGGCATCTATATAGCCGTGATTCGTTCAATCTTGCTATATGGTTGCTAGACATGACCAATGAGAGTGGAGGATATCAATTATTAACCCTTTGACCACTCATATCTAAGATACATTTTACTGGTCCGTCGAGCGAATAAAATATACATGATCTCACCCACCTTCCTTCAAATATCACTTGCACTAATAATGTTATCACAGAACGTCACCTTCGCTGGTTAGGGTATATTCTCCGTCGTCCACCATTAGAGTTGACGCATATTTCGTTTCTTGTTAAACCCGCGTCAAAAGCGAGGTGGGCCAATCAAGACCTAGATTGATACGGTCAAAAAAGATTTTAAATGGTTAGAAAATATAGGTGGACCAGCAATATATGGATTTAGATGGCTTCTATTGCTGTCATCAGACGATGGCATCAGACCACTTAGAGGTAATATTTTTTTTTTCATGTAATATATCTCGTATTTTCTTGATGGTTCATATAATAAAAAATATTGGTAAAAAAGGAGCCTTAAATCTTAATTGATTTTCAACTGTTAACAAAGTCGATAGAATTTAATAAAGTAGATAATTAGCGTTTACCACCATCAATCCTAATAATGCCAACTGCCTCTTAGCATTTTTTTTAGTCAAAAATTTTAGCAAGGGGTTTGGCGATAGAAACACAGATGAGGCGCCAACAACTTATTTTTAAATGAAGTTTTACCCTTGCGAGGATCAAAGTATTATATATGCATATAAGTGTAAATTAACTGCGTCCAAATAAAATCTTTGGAATTATAAAATAATATGGCGTTGGCATTGCTAATGAACCGTTCCACAAAAATTTAAAGAACAACTTCCCCACATTACTCGCAAACTTTAATCTTCATTCATTCGCACCTTTATCTCGGAAATGAATTCAATGTTTTTTATTTGCGTATTTCAGTATTAAATTTCCATATGTCACTGGCAAATTATTTCGATATAAATATTCTGCTGCTTTATTTAAGAAGCAATTTACAACTGCTATTAAGTTTAATGAATGCAATTGCCTCGATGTTGAATAATTGGATTCGTCGTAGAAATTCTCATTAAAATTTGACATTTTTAAAATAAATTTTTCTTGAATTCAAGAAAAAAATAAGGACGAATGTATGGAAACGATAATTAAGCAAGCGTTTTGAAACTTTTTCATAATTCATCTATTGCCATAAAGATTGAAAAAAATTACATAAAAAGATGGATCATTCTTTCGGAGAAAGTCATGCAGAAATTTTGGTTGTTTCCAACACAAACTTGTATTACGCTATAGTGAGCAATTCGTTTTAAATTCTCTCACCTTTATCACTAAGAATCATTCAAATTGCATTCGTATGAGGTTAACTACCTTGCTTGGTTTTTTTTCGTATAGCTAGTTTCATTTACTTTGCTAAAATAGAAATCTTACTTAATTTGCGCATATATTAGGAAGACATTCTGATAAATTTCTGGTAAAGCTTCGTAAAAGTCACAAAAGATCCTTTAAATTTTCTTATTATAATGAATTCTTCTGTTATTGTCATTGACTCAATCATCTGTCCCTTTGCCCACAAGCTTTCCTAAAGAAAGGCTCTTAGAATAATTAATGTCTTAACTAGAAGAATTTCTTTTTCAGAAAATTTATTTTTTTAAAAGATATTGCTAAAAGCCTTTCGTAATGCTTCCTTTGAACTTATTTCACCATTCGCTTAGAATTTTGATGTTTCCTTATAGTACTTCCTTATATCCTGGGTTAACGTGTAACACCATTCGAATTAAATTATCCGTAAAATATTTACTATTTTTTTTCATAAGACAATAATGAAAGCGATTCCATTGAAAATTTCATGCATCGAAGCATATTTCAGAAAAAATTTCATCTAATACGACTATAAGGTGGTGGTGCAACCTTATGACAATTTTTTTAAAATGCTAATTTCGTTAATTCTATAAAATTTATGTTTGGCTGATTCTTATTATAGCAATGTTTGAAAACAATTTAAATTTATCTCATTTACCATTTTTTTTCGCAGAAGTCCAATTGAAGTCCAATTGCTGAATTTAGGTGATTTTATTCATTTATCTCAGTAACTGCCGATGACAGCTGCATTACCATTTATCTTGCAAAAAATGGTAGCAGAGCAAAAAGATCCTTTTTTAAATTCTATCCTATGTTTCTATCGTCAAGGGACTCTCTGGCATATTTGTCCAATGCGACAAGTCAGCGGAGTGAGTTTAAATAGTAATGGTGAGGATCCTTGAAAAAAAGAAGAGTGGTTAGCGCCCATCATTTCTGATTAGGCTAGCACTATTTGGAAATTTCTGCGAAGAGATCACTTGGTGCAGCCATGCCGCCAGCATCAGTTCAATTTTTTAATGATGAGTATATTTTTAACAAGAGCGAAAGCTGAACGAACCTTTCGATCTAAATATGGTGATCTCAATTGCTACTGTGCTCCATATTATTAACACCTATTTCTGTTCTTTGTTTTCAATTGATCATACAATGTTTAATTTTGCCTATGAAAATATTTTCATTTTTAAATTTTAAAAAGTCGATTCGACTCGATTATAATTTTTTATCTTTCTTAAATTCACTTCTACCATTTATTAATTTATTGAATTTGCAAATTCTCCTAAATCTTTATTAAAAATTCATCAGCGGAAATTCGGCGATAGTTAAATTGAATCATCGAAATGAAAAAGCGAATTTATTTCGAGAATTTCAATCGCCTTCACATACATACATTGATAAATTTAAATTTATTCGTTGTGAATTTTTCGAGTTTTATCTTCTTTTAATAAAATATCTTCTCTTTTCATTTCTTATTTTTCATTTTTCATTTATTCTGATGCAATAAAATCTCTTTTGAAATTTTTGTTGAAAATTTGTAAGAGCGATTTTGAGAAAAAATCTAAGCCATTTAACATTGTTATTGCTTTCAAGTCATTTATAAATATTTATCTGAAGAATATTTATCAAGGATGATGCTGGGATTCATCTGTGCTTCTATCGTCTCTGACATATTTGTCTATGCGATAAGCCTTACTTACTTATTTCCTATTTATTTCTTTCAAATTGCTTAGTGCAAAAACAGGTGAATAAAAGTCCAGCTCAAAGCGATAAAACAAAAAGGCAATTTAGATATTTAGAGTTATAATTAATAATTTTACTAAAAGATTGCTGTTCTTGCTACCCTCATAATATCTTTTTAGCTAGAAAGCGACCATATAATAAGTTCATAAAAAAATTCCCGACTGGGGAATAAATATATCGTTGAAAAATCCGATTGTCTACCTACATAACTGAACTTCTATCCAAGTGATAACCTCACTAACTGCTTAAGTCGAATTATTATTAAATTCTTTGGCTAAATTAGCTATTCTTGAAAAAATAAATATTTTCAACATTTCTTGTCAATAACTTAAAATATTTTTCAATAACATGAATAAAATATTTAAAATATTGCTTTATTAAATTTTAAATATCGTTACATTCCGAAGTTTTCCACTTTCCAGTCTGTTTTTGCACTTCAAATAAATAAAAAAATTTAAAAAAGATTTTCTCGATTTCTAAAATTTATTTTATTATAATGCAATAATATTGTTATTATAATTGTAATAATATAATTGTAACAATTTTTTTGTTGCGAAAAGGATATCATTCAAAAAGTGAAATACAGCGAATTTTTGATCGATTTCAAAAATCGTCAAATGTTAAATGGAAAATGCATGCAACATGCAACGAATTAAACTGCTATGAAAAGAGAGATAAAATTTTAGGCTAAGAATAAATGAAATTTTCCACTGAATATTGGATTAAATAAGAAATTTAAAATAGCAAACATTTACAATTTAAAATTTTCATGGCACCCATCGTTTCGTTTTTTTCGTTCCATTGTAATGACGACTAATAAGTTTTAAAGATTTTTGATATTTGTACAAATTTCGATGGAAAATGCATTTACATAAGATTTTGGATGAAAACCGTAATAAAAGTGAAACTTATTTCTAAAAAAAATGTATTCAATGCTTGCAATAACGACTCAGTTAATAGCAAACATAAAAGCACTTGATCAGGTTTGCGAATTTTTTTTGCGAATTTTTTTTAATCCACTGATTTTCCTGCAGAATTCCACCTATTATTATTATAGCAAATAGCCAATGATTCGGTTTATTTATTCCAAGAAGAACCAATTAGACAACTAAGAATATCTGGTGATATAATTATTGGTGGAGTGTTTCCAGTGCATGCTAAGCCAGATTCGCCTGATCAGATATGTGGCCCGATCGCTGAAACGAGGTTTTATTTCTGATATGATATAATCGAATAACATATGATATGCAGGGAAATTGCTGAATTTTGAGTTTTAAAAAAATGTATTACAAGTATAAAATTAAATTTGCGAGCAACTATTAGTAAAATACCATTTAGTTGTTAACAAGCGTTTTAGGAATAAAAAGCGTTGATTTCTAATTTTTGCAGAAATGGTAAAACATGAAAAGATTCAGCACCAAAAATTTCCATTTCCATTTTTATATTTTAGCAATTCTATTCTATAAATGGAAAAGCGCATATTTGACATAATTATTTGAAGAATATATTCGTTTAATGAAATATTTACTATCAAAATTTCATTTCTTGATGAATTAAATATTTCAGAGGAATTCATAGAGTCGAAGCAATGCTATATGCTCTTGACATTATTAATTCGCGAAAGGATTTTCTCCGTGGTTACAAATTGGTTAGATATTTTTCAAAAAAAGCAATTTTCCTAAAGAATAAAAGCATAAAAATGATTTTAGTTTAAAATATAAATGTTATTGACGAACTCAAAACTGAAAATTGCCAAAAAAAATTTTAATGGAATATCATAATAATTTAGCGAAAGTCTAATTTGGCTCCGATAAATAATCCTAAAATGAGAAATTATGGCAACCAAATTTTGGCATATTTAAATCTTTCGAAACGATTTTATAAATAAATTTTCTCAATTTCGAATAGATAGGCTGGCTTGGTTGATTCAAAATCTTAATGGATAATTTGACACATTTTCTGAAATAATTGATTCTGAAATAAATGGCAACACATTATCGCAATAATAATTAATTTGATTTCAGTTGCAAATTTAAAATAGAGGCAAAGATAAGATAAGAAAATTCTGCATTTAGAATTTAGAATCAAAATCTTTTTTTTCGATTTTTCTCGTCGAAAATTTCGAAATTCCTTAACAAAGAATTGAATTTTGCAATAAAAGTTTAATATAGTTAATATATACATATTCATTAAATTTTAATTTCAATATTTTTATAATTCATACGTTTTTGATGCATTCATGCTTGTTGTTTACTTTATTTGCGTTCTTATTTTTTGAAAAAGATTTTTATAAAAGTGTAATTAAAAGCATATAACATGCGAGAATAAATTAAAAAGTACTTTTATATGTTAGAAATAAAAAAAAAATACTAAAATAAGAATAATTCATTTTCTGGAATAAGTAGCCATGTATTACCGCGCAAATTTAACCTAGTATCGAGCACCTTTACCAAACTTTTATACTTTATGTGCTATTAATGTTTGAACTGTTAGTTGTTGTTGCTGCTATCAAGTTGTGATAGTGCGAATATTAGCGATATTGATTTAACGCTATTTTCGATTGAATTTAGGGAGCGATGATATTAGATTCTTGTTCAACTCCTGCTTATGCTTTAAACCAAAGCCTTGATTTTGTGCGAGACATGATCGGATCTAGTGATCAGCATGAATACCAGTGCCCTGATGGTAGTTTACCAATAATCAAGCATATCACGCGAAAAAATGTTGCCGCTGTGGTTGGTGGTAGTTATAGTTCAGTAACAGTACAGGTATACTGCTTATTGCATATTTTTTCCATGTATTTTTCTCGTATGGATGCTTTTAAAAATATTTACTTTTATTTATAATTTCATTATTATCACATTCGACTTTTCACGCAAATAATAATTAATAATAATTTATTATCTGTTTCCAAGCAGGTCGCCAACTTACTACGATTGTTTAAAATAGCTCAAGTGAGCCCAGCGAGTACCAATGCTGATTTAAGTGATAAAAATCGATTTGAGTATTTTGCTAGGTTAGCCTATTTGCTAATTTTCAAAATCAGCAGTTCAAATACTTCAAATTCAAATAATTAGTACTTCAAATTTCTTTTCTGTTAATCCTAAAATGAATCATCGATAACAATAGTCTGATTATTATTGGATTATTCACTTAATACTAGAAATAATATTAAAGCAGCAATAATAAATAATAAAAACAATAACAATATATAATAATGTAATTAACTTATGCAATCAATCGACTTAAGACAACTATTCACTAAAAGGAATTTCCATATGTATGATATTTAAGAACCGTACCGAGTGACAATTATCAAGCAAAGGCAATGGTCGACATAGCTTTGCATTTCAATTGGAGTTATCTGTCACTGGTATATTCAGCGGATGAATATGGCGAATTAGGCGCTGAAGCGTTCAAGAAAGAAGCAAGAAAGAAGAATATATGCATAGCAACTGAGGAAAGAATATCGATGAAAAAAGAAGCATTAACTGATTCCATCGACAATTTAGTTAAAAAGCAAGCATTTTTTTTATATTTAAATTTTTTTCTAAAAGGGTTTATCACCGCTGGTTAGGCTCGCTTCTTGGCTTACTTGTGCTATGCACACTTGTTTTGCTAGGCAGTGAATAGAAGCATAAATAAATAAGCAGCATAAAAGAAATTCTCGAAGAACAGGTTTATTCTTGCCAAGCGCACGCCCGAGCATGAAGAAGTGTGCCATTATCAATTTTCGTATTCGTCATTCAGCGAAACTGTTGCTCGACAAATTATGGTGCGTCGGCTGGAATTCTAACCTGAGACATTCTAGGAACGGTGTTAAATGCTTATATTATGTTAAATGCTTATGGTTATGTTTAAAGAAGTGACAATAATGATAATGCAGTAATGGTAATGAAATTTTGAAATTTGAAGTGAATGTAAATATAGAAGTGAATATTAATACTAAGTTATCAGATACATTCTATCACCCTATATCTGTGTTATTCACCTTATTTGGTTTGCGATTTCATTAATAAATTTTTTTTGCATAAAAAGCTGGAGTCTTAAAAATAATTTATTTGAGACTGCAACCTGATAAAACTGTCGGAGCCAGAGTGGTTGTTCTTTTTGTTGGTACTGAATACGTTCCTGAATTGATGTTTCAGACGTCAGTTCGTATGAATTTGAATCATAGAAACAAGGAAAAGAAAATAATATGGTAAGATTAAAAATGATCTGATTCCGTTATAGGAAGACATAAAAAAAGAATTGCCTTACGAGAATAAGCAGAATTTTTCAAACTTTATCGTACGCCTTGATATTTGCTCATGATGGAGAAATTTTTATGGCTTTGATACCACCGTTGATACTGATATTGTGGTTTAATATTTTGATACAGTGGTGGTTGCGATAATTTAACACTAAGTTAGACAGAGTTATCGAGGAGATAAAACTGGATCTGAAAGGATCATAGCGGTGAAGAAGTTGAAAATGATGTTGCTAGGAGCAAAATAGCGCAGAGGATTAGTGGACTTTGAAAATTCTAAGAGGAAGAGAGGAAGAAATGCCTGTTGAAAACCAGTATTAATTAATAACAACAGTTAAAATAACAAATAACAAAAATTAATGACAAAAACAAAAAATAATAAAATAAAATATAGCTTTAACAATTTAAGGATGAAATAAAGTGGAAATTACAAAATAATATAATACAATTCGAAATAACTATTATTGGATGGTAAAATCGAGATCATCCTTCCTGCTTGATGTGAACTTTTTAAATAATATCATAAATGATATTATCTATTTTTTTTTAAAGATAGCTAGGGATGGCGCACAAAACTATATCGTTCGATAATTTATTCCAGTAATTGATAGTACGAATAAAGAAGACATGCGTTCTTAATTTAGTTTTACACATAGGTTCTAGTAATTAGCCCCTTAGTTTTTGTTGGATTCAAATTTAGCCTGAAATTATAATATTTTGACAATCTAAAATCTAGTTTAACATAACCATACAGAATTTTATAAGTATAAATTAAATGTGTTTAATAGACGAACTAGCAGGGAATCCAGTTTATACTGTAGAAATTTTCTTTTATAGTTGAAATTGCAATTAGAGGCGCCGTGTAAAATATTTTTGGAGTCCTTCAATTATTTTACTTGATTTACGATATCTCGGGAAGTAACATGTAGTATTGTAATCAAGAAGTGGCCGAACGAACGCTTTATGCATTTTGATAAGGAAATCTTCAGTTTTATTCTTAAACGAACGAAAAATAAAATAAAAAATATTAGTGGATAAAAAAGTGAGGAAAGAAATTTGCCGCAACGTATAAGAAATTTTAAGTTCACAGTCAGTCTTGAAAGAAAGAGAAAATTGATAGGATGAGAAAGTTGATAGGATGAAGAAAGTTGATAGGAAAAAGCTTAAGTGGAAGCGGCATAGTGGTTTTAACAGGATCAGTCAAGCGTGCCTAAAAGGCTAAAATCAAAAGAGATATTAGGAATTTTATGGCAATGTTTCCAATAATGTAGATAAAAGAGGTTTAGTAGAGCAATGCAGCGGAATTTTAAAAAGAGTTAAAAGAGAAATATAATAGGCTCGAATTATATGGGATCAATGTTGACTGTAGGCAAAATTTTAAGAAAACTATTCAAATTGAAGAAGAATTGAAGGGAAAGAATTTGAAATAAATATTTTGGATAGAGTTAAAGAGGATTAATCAGAAAGGATATTTAATGGAGGTTGAAGTTAAGAAAAAATCTAACGGATTATTAAGGAAATAGATGAGTTTTTCCGTGCAAACGCACATATAAATGCTGAAACAATAAATTTTTGTATGGATGGAATTATGAAATTATTGCATTGATAGATATATATGGTTGAAAAATTTCAAATCATTCATTTAATATATTGGAGAATAATTCATTTATTTGGCTCATTGAGGATTTCGTTATTCTTTACGATTTCGTTATTGGTCCTCCAGCCATTTCTTCAATTCGCGCGAGGGACAAAATAAAGAAATTTATTAAAAAAGTTCTTAAATATATTTAGGTTAGCGAGCGAAGGATGGGATCGTAATAATGATGCATATACTATAAAAAAACGAAAATATGCAGCCGATGGAGCAATTGTATTGATGCTTGAATCGAAAAAAGTGCCCTCATTTGAAGAAGTAAGAAATTTTCAATTTGTTACTTTCTTATCAAATTTATCAGTTCTTAGCATCATCAGCACATAGCATATTTTTCTTGGTATTTCAACTAAGAACTTTTCCAGGATTAAAATTCAATTGGCCATAAAATTATTTTAAAAGTGAAATGAATGGAGCAAGGATAGCATCCATTCATTTTTTTTTTTCCAGAAGTTTTTACCATCATTGATTAGACTGGCATCTTTGATTAGCTGTAAGGATGGCGCAAGTATCACGGTCCGTAATATCTGAAGAAACGACAGAAGTCATCTAAGTCATGAGTCATGATCATGAGCCGCTAAGCGCTTAAAAAGTCCCCTCTTCTGGTTCTATCAATCCAAATTTCTTTAGCATTCTTCGCTTTTGGCACAATCTATAACAAAGATTAGCAAGCGGACTGATGCGTCAATTCCTGTGTTGGCTATGGTCCAACCAGCGACATTGTTGCTAATGCAGATCATTTTGAGCGAAACTGGATCTATATATATATATATATATCTTCTAACAGCTCTCACCATTACTGATTAGGCTGGCTCCAACGGCTACAAGGGTAAGACGCTTCCAAGCGGCGCGGTCTGATGTCATCGTCGACAGTAATGGAAGCAATTCCTTTTTCCATCGTCTAAGTCCATATATTGCTGGTCCATCTATACGTTCAAAATCTTTTCTCATCGTATCAGTCCAGGTCTTGATTGGCCCATCTCGCTTTTGACGCCAACCGTCACACGGTTTAGCAAATAACGAAATATGCGTCAACTTCTGTGGTAGAAAACAACGGAGAATGTGCCCTAACCAGCGAAAGCGGCGTTCTGTGATAACATTATTTATGCAAGTGGTATTTGAACGAAGATAGATGCGATCTTGTGAGATTTTTTCAGTTCGACGGATCCGTAAAATGCACCTTAGACAAGAGTGGTCAAAGGTAGATAGTTTCTTAATATCTTCCACTCTCATTGGCCATGTCTCAGAACTATATAGTAAGATCGAACGGATCATGGCAATATAGATGCGGACTTTCGTTTTTATGGTGATTTCACGACGATTCCATAAAAGTTTCGTCAACCGGAAGAACGATTTCTAGCTGCCGTGATCCGAGTTACAATATCATCTTTTGCCTGTCCATTTGGTATTAGAGTGGACTAAAGATATTTGAAATCAGGCACTTCCTCAACCGGCAATGAATTTGCAAAAAGAGGCAGTTTATCAGCTTTTTGCACATAAGACGAAAAGACTTTCGTTTTTTTTACATTGATCCTGAGTCCTATTCTTGCTGCAGTTTCTGAGACGTTATTTAGTATTATTGCATTTTGTTATTTCATTTTGCATGTCAGCAAAAAAGACGATATCATCAGCGTATTCAAGATCTGTGATACGATGCTCTGGACTAATTCGGACACTTCTTGAATGCCGACAAGCAGTGTCCATTATCCAGTCTATCGCATAGTTGAATATTGTGGGGGAAAGGCGCAGCCCTGATGGGCACATGTTCTTATTTCGAAGGAATCTGCCAACTCCCCATATATACAGACCTGCGCCGACGTGCGCTCATAAAATTTGCTGAGACGTCTAGTAGGTGATTCCCAGATAATTGTCGCAGTATATCCTATCACCTTTCTTCAGAATTGGGAGCAGAATTGCTTTTCTCCGATCATCTGGTAATATTTATTTTTTCTATACCAAAGAGTACATTTGTTGAAGGTGCGTTATGAAGGACGATGGACAGCATTTGAAAAGCTCAGTCTGAAGACCATCTTCTCCTGGAGTTTTGTTGACCTTAAGCTTATGGATAACTGAAATTATTTCTTCTTCTGTTGGAGGCTCGCAATTGCAAACGTATGCTTCGGGAAATGTATCAGCTATATCAGGGGCAACAGATGGCGCTTCATGGTTAAGTTTGGCTTCAAAGAATTCTTTCCATCTTATAAGGCGATCCTTAATACTTTTAATTAGTACGCCATTGCTGTCTCTTACCATTTCACTGATCATTCCCCGAATTATAGTGCTTTATGAAGAAGGTGAAATAGTTTCCTATTGTCGCCTAATCAAGCCGCAGCCTCCATTCTTGAGGCCATGTCACTCCAATAGTGATTTCTATCCCGCCTTACTGCTTTCGTTGCAAATCTTCGAAGCACCAGGATCACCTGACATTCGTGCTTTGGCAGCTTTTTCAGACAATTGGACAGTTGCTTCCGAACCACAACATGGCTAGATCCATGAAGATTGCCTGTTTCAGGAACGACTTTCTAGTACGGAACTCTTCCAAGGCGACTGACTAAGATATAATCAATCTGGTTGAAGTGTTGGTTGTCCGGAGAGTTCCACGTGACTAGATGTTTTCTATGATGACGGAAACAAGTAGGTTTACATATACATATACTTTAGGCAAAAATTATCGAAGTAAACAGTTTCTACAAGTAAATAGTTTCTGATTCTTTCACTAAGTGGGCAAGTTTCACATATTGCATCAATGTGCAGGTAAACTGATGGCGGCGATTCAACATATTTCGCAATACTTATTGTTGCTGCTTGACTGGAATTTCGCTTGATCAGTTTATATGTGTGAAGATATTTTATTTTAATAAGATATAATAAGATATAAATGATATTTAATGGTCTCAATGGGTAATCAGTTAACAAAAAGAATCTGGCATGTAAAACGGAAAGATTTTCCTCTTATGCATATTGATTTGGAGATTTTCACTACAGTTATCGATGTGCGATTCAGTACAGTTCTTTATGACTGTCAGGAAAGTCAGGAAAATTTCCAGGGTACTTACTCCTTGGGGATTGAGCAGAATTACAACAGTTACTGGTATCATTTGATCCTTAAATACTGGTAGTTAGCAAAATGTGGTTAAGTTTGGTCTCAAAAAGCTCCCTCTTTACCCTCTAGACGTCTTTGAAAGCACACGACCATTTCATGAATTATGACTGCTTCATGAAGAAGGCGAAATAGTTTCTGATCATCGCCTATTTAAGTTACATATTTCCATATTCATATCCATATATATCTTTATAATAAATATGAGTAAGCTTGGCTTTATATCACTCAAGTAAGGGATTTATAGTCCTTTCTGTCGCTATTATTACATTCATTTCTTGTATTTTATTGTACTGTTTCAATTTCTTTAATTGTTGCCGTATTTGAAATTTCCCCAATCTACGAATTTTATTTTAGTACTTTCTTTCTTTGCATCCGAATGACGAAAATTTCAAAAGAAATAGTTGGCTCAAAGAGTTGTGGAACCAAAAATTTTTCTGCGAATTTGATCTACCAATAGACAGTAAGAAAAATCGGTAAATTTCAAGTAATAATTAAAATAAATCAACATTTGGCCTAAATTTATTGTTAAATCTCCTTATAAAGTATTCAATCAAATTGGCATTTAGAACAAAAAAATTAGGATTTTCCAATGCCGCATTTATTATAAATGCGAGTAAGCTTGGCTATAATCCACATCCATCTCCCACAACCTTATGAAATTCTATTCTATGTATGCTGATATTAATCGGGATAAAGCCAGTAAAAAAGCCAGAATTGGCAGGCTTTTTATAGAACATGATACGTTGAACTTTTTAGTGCCCCCAGAAACTCATTACAAATGTCTTATCTCGACTAATTTGTTAATCTGTTAATTATTTTCATAAATTATTTGTTATTTGGAATAAATTATTAGTTGCGAAAATTATAAACAAAGTCGAGAGAATTTCAATGCCGACGATAAAGTGGAGTTTGTTATTGATGCTGTTTTCGCAATTGCTCATGGATTAAAGGTAACATGGCTTTCAAGAGTTCAAGGATTCGGAAATTTCGTCTAAAATTTAAGTAGTATTATAATTACTGGCAAATATGCATGAATTTAGGCAATGAAAGAAGCTGCTTGTCCAAATGATTCAATAGCAACGTCCTGGATATCAAGGCATTCGAAAATGCCCGAAGTTTGCCCATCGTTGAAAAAAATTGATGGGGAAGAATTTTATAAAAAATACTTGCTTCATGTCAAATTTGAAATTAAGTTTTTAATCAAAAAAATTCTTGATTTATTAAGTTGGTTGTTATGCAGTAAATATTTCTTTCATCTGTTAATTACCCAAAAATTTCGACGAAAAAAAATTTATCACAATTTTATTAATCGAATTCGGTTGAATTTGAGTTTTTTTTCAGATCTAGTCGGCAAAAAATTTCATTTTAGTGCCGAAGGCGATGGGCCAGCTCATTATACCATTTTGAATTATCAACCGAGAGATCTGTATGAAAGGTGCTGAATTTCGCGCATCAGCGCTAAATAAAATTTCAAACAAAATTAAAATAATAAATAAAATTTTAATCTATCAAACTGAAACAAGGACTACTTGGAATAAAATGAAAAATGAAAAAAAGTTTATTGCTATTAGTTAAGTTTGTTCATAAATTTCAAATCTCCCAATCGCCCAGCTTTGAAATATTTCTGAATTCCCTAGCCTCTGATTTCGATGAAAAAAGTCGATGAAATGATAATTTTTTATAGCAGTAATAAAAAGCGAAATAAATATGAGAAGGAAACGAGGACTAGTGACTACGTGGTTGTTGGCAGATGGTCTGAAGATCAGGTAAAGATTTTAAGATCAAATTTTTTTCCGAATGAATAGTTATTACGCTTTTGTGAAACTATTTCTAAGGTTAGGACAGATAATTTTAACCATTAGTTGGTTGATTAATTTAGCGCTAACCGTTCTCCTATTATTATCAAATTGTATGGATTCAGCAAAAAATTACGATCTCATTTGACACTTGCAACAACCTATTGCACACAAAGCGAACATTTGCCTTCTTTCTAAGGAAATCTAAAAAAATATATATATATATAAGGAAATATAAATATAAAATATATATAAATATAAAAATTATACTTAACTTGTTCAGTTACAACTGAATGATAAAAAAATGTTTTGGGGTAGTAATAACATTCCATTATCAGTATGCAGTCTTCCGTGTCCAGTTGGCTATAGAAAACAATTGATAAAGGTATTTTTTGATTTCCATTTTTTTAAAAAAGTTTTCCAGTGAATTGTTTAAAATTGATTATAATTGATTATTTTTTTATATCGACCTGTTCAAAATTATAGGGGATTTATTGTTTTTGAATGCAATATTCGAGTAGAATTTTTATTTTCTACAATCGGTCAATTAATTATAGGACGAAATATGTTGTTGGGCATGTGGAAAGTGCGAAGAATATGAATATTTGATAAATGAGACAACATGTGTTGACTGTGGCGAAGGCTGGTGGCCAACTCCTAATCGTAAAGATTGTTATGACATTGCTGTCATAAATCTACAGTATATGCAGTGGTCGTCATGGTAATTGATCAGTCGATCTTAAAATTTTTTTAAAATTTTTCATTTTAGGGATTTATCTCTCGAAAAAGTTATTTTCTGAATGATGAGAAAAAATGATCCAAAAAAGAATCTATTATTGAGCAAAAAATTAGAATCAAGAGGATTCAAATTTTCTTTGTGTAAATTGCCTACTTAGCAGGAGTAAACTTGTCCTAAAATCCGAGTGGTGCTGGCGACTCACCCACACTTTTATCGCCGAGAGACTCCTTGGCATATTTGTCTGTTGACAAGCCAGAGGAACGAGTCTAACCAGTAATAATGAGTGATCTTAAAAAAATACCTGCATATAGAACTGATGAAAAATGTAACTTAGGTATTCAATTGTTCCATCGTTATTTGCAATAATAGGAATTTGTTCGACCATTGCAGTAATCATCATTTATTTAAGGTTGGACATTTATTTAAGGTAGTCAGGGTTGGTAGGATTTTAATTTATTTAGCAAATAAAAATGGTTTTAATTAGGCTCATATTATCAACCTTTTTTCAATCGTTGTTTTTAAAAGAAAAGAAATAATGAAGAAATCCATTAAGAAGTTATGGTTTTATTAAATTATTAGGTCAATTTTCAATTTAAAAGATATCAAAAAATTCCAGATATTATGAAACCCCAGTTGTGAAAGCTTCGGGTCGAGAACTGAGTTTTATATTATTAATCGCTATGATTTTATGTTATTTAATGACTTTTGTTCTATTAGCCAGGCCTAGCACGGTGGTTTGTGCAGTAAAAAGAACTGGTCGGTCATTTTTATTTTTTTTACCAATTTTTTAATTTATGCGTCATTAATATTTTCTTTAATGAACGGATGGCTTTAAGGAATTGGATTTGCTTTTTCGTGCCTTTATGCTGGTATGTTAATTAAAACAAATAGGATATCACGGATATTTTCACATCGTTCTATTCGAAGACCATTATTTATTTCACCTATATCCCAAGTGATGCTTACGCTTTCATTAGTTGGTTTTCAACTTTTGGGATCCCTTATTTGGTTATTCTTAGTGCCACCAGGTAATAATAATAACATATATATATCTTATAAATAATTAGCTACAATTTTTCAAAATTTGCAATTTTTTTAAGCAGAAAGCATAATTCTTTATTGATTGTGATTGTTGTGGAGTTTAACTCAACGTTTTTGTAGAAATTAGTGGAAGAAAGCGATTTCGAAATGACATTAATTGTAGAAAATTCAAATTTATTAGATTATATTCAATTTTTATTAAATTTTATTTTAAATTATTTCATAGTTATATTAAATTATATTAAATTTTAAATTATATTCAATTTTTTATTTATTTATTACTGTTCTCTATTTGCATGGAGATTATTGGTCATTAAATAACATTAGCCAACATCATCCAGCAAACTTCTATTAAGAAGAAAACTGTAGAAAAGATTTAAGGTATAAGGCACGATTATCCAAGCAGGGACCAAGTTGTCCTGACCTGCAATGTACCCGAACATCATTTTCTATATTCATTAGCCTATAACGCCGCACTCATCGTATTATGTACGATATATGCAGTAAAAACAAGGAAAGTACCGGAAAACTTTAATGAAACTAAATTTATTGGCTTCAGTATGTATACAACATGTGTTATCTGGCTTTCCTGGATATTTTTTTTCTTCGGCACTGGGAATAAATTTCAGGTACCACCTCTTCATTTTCTCGAGATAAAAAGAGAACAAATTCATCCACTTATTAGAAAATGAGACCAAAATACCCGTCTAGCATTTTAATTTAATCTTTGATCATTATTAAACAAACTCAGATTCAAACTACTTCATTATGTATATCAATTTCTATGTCAGCAAATGTGGCATTGATTTGCATTTTCTCACCAAAAATTTGGATAATTTTATTTGAAAAACATAAAAATGTGCGTAAACAAGGCGGCGAACAATTGTTTTCCAAAAGGTTTATTTCATTTTACCAATTTCCCTTATAAAAAAAAAATTTGTAAATGAAAAATTAATTGAAGCAAGAAAGCCAAAATTACTTTTTTTATTTCCCTCGAAATTATTTTCAATTAATTTTTCTTTCATTTAGTATTAAATTAAATTGATTTCATTGTTTGCGGCATTAAGAATTTAATTAAAAGCGAAATTTTCTAATCATTACCATAGGAATTATACAAGCAAAATTCGTCATCAAAGCGAGCTTAACCTTGTTAAGAGATAAGATAGCCGAGTGGACAGTCAGTCACTCCGAACCGAGCTCAGAAGTCAATTTTTTGATTCCAGTTCCCCATGGGAACAAATTTTATTAAAAGAGCCAGGTTGTGCTGACGATCAAATGCATTTCTATCATTAGAATCTAAAAATGGCGATCACTGATTATTGTAAATTTTTATCCATGAAAATAGAGAAACTTTCAGAGGTTATAGCACAACTGGAAATGATTATGTGGCAGTATCACAACATATGGCCTTATTGACCGATTCTAAACGACATGCATCACACCAAAGTACTTCATCATCCGGAAATGATATCTTTTTATGATCAAGCAGGGTGACAAAGATTTACGATAAAAGAGAGAAGAAGCAGAAAGGATGTGGGAAAGTGGAACCAGATGAAGCTAGAAAACTTACGAAGAACATGCCATCACTTAACATGATATATCACTTAATTTTTGGCCACATTACATTGTAATTCGCAAAATATTTATTTTTATAGAC
Source organism: Dracunculus medinensis (assembly GCA_900625125.1). Taxonomy (NCBI): domain Eukaryota; kingdom Metazoa; phylum Nematoda; class Chromadorea; order Rhabditida; family Dracunculidae; genus Dracunculus; species Dracunculus medinensis. Next base: position 54,206 of record UYYG01000138.1, on the reverse strand, counting down.
AATTATCATCAATATAATACAAAAATTCTAAGACCGAAAAAATAATTTCGAATTATAGGACGAAATTCCCATTTAATAATACAACAAATGGATATAACGGATATTAGTTTAAGCCAAAAATTTCAATTGTTACAAGTGCTATATAGCTCTTCGTGCAAATTATTTAAACCACCTGAATTACTTAAATTTTTTTAAGGCATTCACCATAACCATTTAAATATTTGAAAATGCTTTAAAAAAACAGAAAAACCAAGAAACACAATTGGATAAAATAATTTTATATTCACAATGATCCAAAATCGTGCCAGTAACAATCGCCATTAATATCAATTTTATACTCAAATAAATGAAGGAAATCCACAACGCACGCAGAAAAGGACCATAAAATCTTGCTTAATCTTGCGACTATTTCAGTTACCCTACAATCCGTCAGATCGATGTAATATTTAATATTTAAGCTTATTATTAAGAATTAATTCTGCATTACTTTTTCGACCTTCTAATTTTTTTGCCACAATTAAACAGAAATTTATATGCGAATGAAATTCACGAATTCATAAGTTGTTTTAAACTATGAGTGATCAAAATTAAAAAGTTGTATTAAAAAGTTAAATGGCATCGCCTACCACAGCCGTCAAGATTTATCTCGTCATTTCCTATGCCCTGTTACTGATAGCATCAAAAGCAAGGGAGCCAATTAAGACTTGGAGTGGTGCAGCAAAGACTTTGACTTTGAACGTACAGGTAGACCGACCGAAGATACATGGTCTTCTTATACGACGGAAAAATGAATGCCTGTCTATTGTTGCATCACCACTTTTAATATTATGAGAGATGGCACATCGGAGGAACAACTTGGAAACGCCTCGCCCAGCAGTCAATTAACTAGTATGATGAGATGTGTTGGAAGAAAAATCGAAAAATGGCAATTCGCTTCATGCTTTATTGCTATATTAAGTTAAAACAAATGGTTAAAATAATTTTTATTTATACAAATCCGAATTTTGCAAAATAAGAATCGCGCTCAGCGCGAATAATCACAAATGTATTTCCTTTGACTCGAAAAAGCAGTCAAATACGGATAAGCATTCGAGGAACTATCTTACAGCATGTACCATCCCGCTGGATGAATAGTTTTATAGAAAAAAAAAACTAGTAACGTATCCACAATAATGAAGAAGGTAATGAAGATGTAAACCATAATTTAATGAAAAAAAATCATTAAGGAAATGCAGGACAAATTTTCATACATTTCATTTACAATACATCTGCAATTATTTTTACCCGTAAACATTCAAGATTTCACCTGACATCCTTTATGCACCAATAAGCATGACAAGATATCTCAAGCTACTTCCATTTGATCACATAAAATGAATTTATTCATCGCTAAATCAGATTTTTTTCGACTCACGAATAATTACCAAAAAAGCTGTTGGCACTGGTTCGGTGGCTCGAAATAACTCATTAAATATGAAAAATGTTGGTTCAGATAATTCGGAGATCTCTAACATATACAGGAAAACACACAAACTCTTATCAAAAAAAATGGAATAAAAAAATTGAACGTTTCACTGAGATCAAAATTTCCCATCAGAATGACGGCGATTAAAGTGGTTATGAAATCACGAATCCACTTAGACTTTTCCCATCAAAAAGATTTAAGGCATTCAAAATTTCCATTAAAAAAATGAAACAAAATCTATAAAGTACAAATTACAAAAAAAGAAATTTTCACAGTAGTAAGAAAAGATTAGAAACTAAATATGCCTAGACATGGCATCCAATGTATAGCCGAATAACCATGAACAATGCAAAGAATTGGCTAACTGACCCGTATACAAGAAAAAAGTGTAATAAGCAAAACATTCATTAATCAGCAAATCCTTTCAATTTTTTTTGATTCCTGTTTTCCATCATTATGTCTGTTACATAATTCATTTGCAGAATCACAAAACAATTTCAAACTAATATTCGACAAGTGAGCATTGATGCGCATTGATTGAATTAATGATGCCATTTGTTCTTGAATATTTTTTGTGGCACGTTTAATGTCATTTCGCGTAAATTCTTCTAGTTGTTTTAACTCTTTTCCACTTTCTTTAGAAATGCGTTCAAGAAACAGAAGCCTTGTTGACTGTGAATCGCAGTCTGACATTTTTTCACGAAGTAAATCGGTAAATAACACACCAATGTTGTAATTATGTCCAGTCATCAATGATGCTTTATCATTCTGTTCAAAATTCTGTTCATCTTCATATTTAGAGTCATCTACTCTGCAAATTTTTTTTAGCGAAAATAAATTGGTATAAAATCGATCACAAAAGCAATTTGTTTCTGCATTACACAACCAGGTTAAGAAATGCATTTACAAAATAAACCTACATGGATTCGGAAGTAAAATCATCCTTCCATCGCTCACAACATTCTAGCAATTGCGATGGCCTTAAGCTTAGACGTAACTCCTCGAAATCGACGTCAGGACCAAATTCGTAGTATTTTAACCGACGAATACGTTCCTTCCTCATGCTCGTCTTCCGATCGAATAGATTAATTCCATCAGGACTCATCAACGTTTCATCATCGAAACTATTACTCTTGAAAAAATCCGCCATATAAAACTTATAACAAAATTTATGAAAATGAAAACCTTATAAAAGCCATTTTAAAAAATATCCAACTTTCCAAATCCATAAGCAAAATCTTCATAGAAGGTTATAACTATGTTAAGGCTACAATACCTCACCTCAAAAAGTTTTTGAACCATTATGGAGTTCGGTTCAAAGAAGGCGGAAGATGCTAAGTTGTAGGAATCTGACTTTGACGTTGAAGCACTTTGGGGTAATTTGCTCAAATACGACAAAATCAACTGATTTTGCTTTGAAATCTTTGTATCCACGTCATCCGATCTATTACTTATTACCTGAAATAAGTGGAAAAATGTTTTTAAAAAAACCAATAAAATTGAATCTGTCCATAAAAAAATGATAAAAAAGTGAAAACATAATAAGAATACTTCATAAATTTCATTTGCAAAAGACATCCACAACTTCTCATTAGTAGCACGCAAAAACTTCACAGCAACATTCACCATATTCATTTCACTTTCCTGTTCGATGATTTCACTATTAATTAATGATCCACATAACGATCGGCATAACCTTAAAATTAAATAAAATATTTGCAATGTTCGCTAAAAATAAATAAGAAAGAAAAAATACCAGGTTTCATCACTGGAATAATGCGAAGAAATAACTTTCGAGAATTCGCCTCGCTTATAACGTTTCTTAGCTTCGATAAAATCATTTAAATTTTGAAAACCGTCATCCGGTATCGCGATTGTTTCACTTCCACAGTTATGAGAATGTAAAGCGTTCATATTTTTATCCTGAAACTTGAACACACTATGGGAAATTAAAAACCACCAAAGCTTAATATATCAAAAATATCTCAATACTGTTCTATTATATTCCAAAAATATCATTTTTCTCATACAAAAATATATAATATATAAAGTACACTCAAAGTTACTACAAACTAGCGATGGTATCATCAGTATAGGAAAAAACCAAAAATGCAAAAAAAATAAAATCTATTATTTTTTTTCTATATTTTCTTATATCACGTTTTATAATTTTCTATATTATATATTTCTATATTTTCTATAATAATTTTTACCATATAAGCAAATATAAGCAAAAGACCAAAAATAAAAACAAGAAAAACAATTCGAAAAATTCGGAAAAAATATTATTACATTTCTTACGCGCTTTTCACTGGGTTGAGTCAAAGTACTTGGATTGTCATCGACAGCTTGCCTCTTTCTGCTTATCGTCTCATTATGGTGTTTACTACTAACTGAAAGTATATTTCAAAAGCTTAAAAAAATAATTCCATTAACCAATCAAATAAATTTGATTTTTCGATATTTTTACCTAACTTTTAAAGCAGAAATCCATTTAAAAAAATTTCGTTGAAAGAACTCAGGATGACTTTTATAGCAAAAAAGATTAATTAATTAATTTCCTACCTTCATCAGCAACGATTTTATCAATGACTTGCAAAACAGTTGCGGCTACTATAAAATCGTCTTTACTAATTATTCTAGTTTTAGCTGATTTCAGAATTTCATCGATTTTTTCTTTATCCACGACTGTATTATCTTCTTCCTCATCTTCCTCATCACCAAATTCCAAAAAATCATCGAACACTCCTTCGAATTTTTCCACTAAATAGTCAACGCTTCTCTTTGAAGAATACAAGGCTTTTCGAGTCGAGAATTCAGCAAAACTTGAAATTTGCGGTTTCTTAAAGGTAGTAGGATTGCATGTGAAACCGTTTGGCATTTTTAATAACGCACTCTTTAATAACGCTCGATTAGCTGCCAACTGCATTTCACTTTTCCGTTTCAATTCTTTCAGTTTTTTTATTGTAGAAACCACTAATGCAAATCCATCATAAAAGGACTTAGCCTATAAAATATAAGTTCTAATTCTAAAACATTTTTTAACAAAACTTCATAATTATTTTATATTTCAACATCTTCAAAAATATTTAGCAAGCTCATTTCGAAGTGCCGAGATTGACTGATAAGATCCTAGCGAAATCTCGACAGGATAACTTCATCTGAATAAGTTAAGAAAAACAAAATAAGTTCAACTTATGCCGATTGTTATTTGAGCCCAATAAAGTAAACAAAAAATATCTTATTCATGGGTTTAAAAATAAAAGAATAAAAAAGAAAAAAAAATGTAATAACTTACACATTCTACTTCCTTAAAATGATTCAATCCAACAGAACGAGCAGATTTTGATCGCAGCTTCATATGTGGAAGGATAGAAGGTGAAGATGATTTGCCATCTTGATTTGTTATAGCTTCAATATCCTTCTCCGAATCACCCTAAAAACTCTGGATAAACATGAAAAACTCTTGGTAAATTTTGCAAAAGAATTGGAATATAATAATTTAAACATACATATTCAGCAGCTGTATATTCTTCGAAATAATTGATAGGACTTGTTACCGGAGTTGGCTGATGACATTCAATATGTTCGCTATGAATAGTTTCAATCCGTCTGAAATAAAAAATATTTATAAATTTTTTGCAAGAATAATTTTATACGGTTAAATTTTTTTAACAACCAGAAATTGATGAATATGCGAGATAAATAAGTAAAAACGCAAAACTAATTTATTTATAATAATTATTATTACAATTCCAAAAATGTTACCATAATATCTTACTGAGGTACCTAAAGTCTATAATTTAACCTATAATTCACCATAAATTGAGCCAGAAAGAACCAATCAGTAGATATTTTTTATATATCTAATTTATCGTTGCTTTCACGCCTTACTGTAATAAATAATAATAAATTTTTTCCAAAAAAATTAGCAATTTTAGGTAATGAATGGTTCACATTCTCATAACATTTTTAACCCAATGTAGGTTCTTCATTTTCATTTTAGGCCAAAGCCTCTAAACTTCTATTTCCATTTCCTAACCTTTGTTCTTCTGGAATATAAAAATTTACTGAAATTATTTTTTTTTTGTATAAAAACTAATAATGTCCAAAAGATACAAATGAATATTCTAAAAAAAAAGAATTATGAATGAATTCACCGAAAATAATTCAATAAAATGGCTGCGGCTGTTTCCTCCTCAATAACATCAACGTTTAACAGATTTGGACTGCATATTTGACTTGTTGAAGCTATTACATCATCATTTTCCTCACTAGGTTGATTAATCTGAGGTGAAATATTTGATTCACTAACAGTCTCTTCATTTAAAACCATAGTTACCTAAATCCACTTTATTTACAAAAAAAACGGCAAAATTAAAATAATTTTTATCGATAAATTTTCTATAAATTTACTAAAAAAACAAAAGCTAAAAAAATTGCTTATGTATAAAGAACAATAAGAATAATAATTTAAAAAACTGAAAATATTCAAAAGAAAAAGGGAGATTTTGATTCGGTTTTTTATATAAAGATCTAGTACAGCGTTTTTTCTTGGTTTTTTCTGTTTTGGCTGCGTGTTAGTGCAATATTGGCGAGAAGCTGGAGATAAATCATGAAGAAGCTGACTTTTGCAGCTTGTGCGTGGCCGTCCTCTACGCTTACGAATTTTGGCTAATTTCATATTCTTCATCCTAAAAATCAAAATTAAAATTTAAATTTAAAATTTTATTTCTATAGTATATTATCATTTACTTAAAGCACATGAGAAAAAAAATGAAAGATGAAACTAACTCAGAATTTTCATCAAAACCATCCCATAAATTGATCTCCTCTTTCTGATAATTAATTCTATTCGTGTCCACCTTAACGCTCACTTCCATCTAAAGAAGATTAAAAAAATAAAGATAGGGAGAAAAAAAATTTGCTAATTCATTTGTTTATTGACTTTATTTTGGAATAAACTAAATTTTTAATATCGATTAACCTTTATTCTTTCAGGGCCTTGGGATGAATCAAACTGTTGTTTGCGCATTCTTTTACGAGGTGTATCAAGCTCAGAACCAGACATGCAATCTTCTGATGCCTATAAATTTTAATTTTTTTCTTCAAAGAAATGCTTAATAATTTTAAAAATCAATTTTTACAATTTATCAGAAGTTGAAAAAAAAATTAAAAAGCCTGAATGAAATTCAAAATTAACTAAATGGACAAGTAACCTTCTGTGGAGTTTTAGGCGAACGACTAAGACTATTTTCAACGACATCACCATTTTTTAAATCATAACTAAATATAATATAAATCATACACATAAATGATGCATATACAATTACAAATTTATAACATACATTTACATACAAATTAAAATAAAATTAGATAAATAAAATTAGATAAAAAATGAAACAAGAGACTAAATTTTATACGGCACACAAGACAATTAAATATGAAAGCCATTCCATTTCCACATAAACTGAGTGAAGAGAAAGTGAAACCAACAATTTCATTTAAAAAATTCAAATTCTTATAATCTTCCACTTAAAAATTTAACCTTCTTAGTTTGAAGGAAATTATTTCAATAATATATAATAAACTTCATTATAAACCTGCAATCATTTGAAAGAAGTGACAAGGCAACTGGATTATCACCACTTAAAGCAGAATCAGAATACACAAGTTTTCGAACTGCACAACTAATCCCTGCAAAAAAAACGATAAAACCAGGAAGAAAACTTGTTTTCCTCTATCACCACCAAATATATAAAAATACATAAAACATTACCTGAAACCTGATCTCGTGTTTTGCGCAGAATGCTAGGCCTTGGACTAGGACCAGCATGTATAGGACTAGCATTTGTATTTGGTAGCCCTGATGTATTCGTGGAAGATGATGACTGTGGCAAAATATTTGCAACAGATGAAGTTGAACAAGAAGAGGTAATTGGCATTGAGGAAAACAATAATGGTGATAAGTTAAAGCTATTTTTGTTATCAACATCTGGTGTGGTCGACAGATCATCACTGGTTACCAGTAATTGCTGCAAAATAAATTATATTAAGAACAGTTATTTATACGGTTATTTATAAATTTTCATTCATAATTGATAAAATATATTTTTTCTGAATCTACTGTTTCATCAAACTTTTTTACATAAATAAAATTAAAAAATGAGAAATAATTAGAAACAATGAAATTAAACTGGAAAAAATTGCAAAAAATAATCTCTGAAGTTTTGTCACAACGCAAATTGCAAGAAAACACAAGAATTTTAAGATTCAAAAAAGAACGATTTTGCAAAATCAGGTATGAAATATTCAATATTAACGAAAGTAAATGGTAAAACCTTTGATGGAGCTTTGTAACCATTTACAGGCAAAAGTCGCTGAATATGGTTTGGTATTACAGGCTGGAAAATCATTTTTATTTTTATAATTTTCAGAATTTTCAAAAAATGTAACGAAGTTCAGGCAAATAATTCTTGTTTAAAAAAAATTTATGGATGAAAAAAATGTGAATTAAGAATTATCTGAATCAAAAAACAAATTTCATTACATTTTTAAATTCAAAAAACTTTTAACTTTACTTTTATTAAATGTGGAAAAAAAGCCGTAATGAAATTTACATATAGTATCTAGTTTAATTAATCGACGCAAAAAAACGCACAAAATGCACAGAAAGAATTCCTTAAATTTAAAAAAATAGATATGCATAAATTGAATTGAATTGAAAATAGATATGCATAAATATATATATATATATATATTTAGTATATTCCAGGAATAACATCTAAGATCTCAATCAGAAGATTACTCTTACAACTAAGATACTGTGTAGAAGCCTTAACCTCTGGTAAAGAATCCAAGATTGAGGATGATTCTTATCACTCACAGAAAATGAGAGATCCTTTTTTACTTTTTTTTTTATTTAAACATTTAAAACCCACCGACGATGGAAAATTTAAATGATCATATGATTCAAGACTGTCCAGCAATGCTTTATTTTGTACTGTCCATCTAAATTATTAAAAAATTAAAATTAAAAATTAAAAAATTAAAAAATGATAAATTTCTATTCACATACATTCTATTCTGAAATTTTTTTTCTAAATATATTTTGAAAATACATTTTTTAAAAATCTGACCTACTATATTATTTGAATATTTGTTTCATTATTTTTAGATATATTTTAGAATAAAAATATAGCTACAAAAAAATTAAAGATAGAAAAAGGAAAATTTTTTCATGCAAACACTTTTACTAAATTTACTAAATTTCGAAAAATATTTATATCAAATATCAAAAAAATATCAATCAAATATCAAAAAAATTAAAAAATTAAAAATATCAAAAAAAAATTATGAGAGTGAAAAATATTATTTCAATATTTAAATATTATTTAGATTTAAATATTATTTCTATATTCCAATTCTCAGTGAAACTAGAAACAATAATATACTTAGAATAAGGTGATGAACTGGCAATAGATATTGCATCACCAGCTTGAAGATGAGAAGATACTGTGCGATGAGATGAAGTTGGTCGCATTCGTGCATAATTTGAGGCATAATTACTGAAATTCAATGGAAAATGATGAACAAATATTTACTTTTAAAAAAATAAGCCGAATTTTACTAAAAATAATCAAAATAAACGGGCTTTTGAGGAAATTCTAGTATTAAACAAAATATTTCTGTGGAAGAAAAATAAATAAAAACATAAGCTTACCGAGCACAAAGTGTTCCATTGCTTGCTATCGACCTTATTCCAAAATCTTGTTTAGAAGATGCATTATTCAAATCCAAAGTTGCAGATGAAATTTCATGATCATTGACAACTGACTTACTGACTGACTCAGAACCAAGAGATGATACATTCTGCAATGCAACGCAATCTCTTGTGGGGTTAGATAACGATAAAAAAGTCTGTGGTGATGATAACAGATGGTCCAAATATTGTTGAGGTGATTCGTGATAGACCATTGATGTTTGGTTATCAATTTGTGCCATATCGTCTTAAAAATGAAATCAAATTGAATTAAATAATTGAATTAAACAAAACTACTTGCACCACAAAATAATTTCAAAATTATTTCATTATTTCAATTATTTAAGCAAATCGTAATTAATTCATAAGGAAAAATAACAACTAACGAATATAACCAAAAAACCAAATAATAAAAAAAATTTAATCAAAAAAGAACATTCCATTTGCTGAATATTACTAGACGGATTTCTGAACTTTACTTAATTTATTTGAATCAATGAATATTTTACAATAATGAAAACTAACAAGAATTTGCACATGGATGAGACAAAGCCGTACTAGATGATGACGGTCGTATGGTAAGAATTTTCGAAGTGGCTCGAGCAAGGCAAACAGGAGTTTGCGGTGAAACCGATGTGCTTGCTGAATAGCCATGAACTTGATCGCGTTGCGATGTAAAAGGTGCGGACTGACCACGAACTACCGTCTAAACTTAAAATGGTTATTACTGTTCTATCCGCTTCTATTATCTTCGTAGTTCTTTACAGTATAATAAACCATGCCACGTTATATTTCTCTTGATGGCGCTTTTTTAAAAATAATGCACAATGCACAAACACATAATAATGTAGCGTTCTTCAATTCTAAATGTTTCGATTCTCTTAATCTTTTTATTAATGGTAATATAATCAGTAGAGTCTCACATATTTCTGATTTGGAATAATCATGGATGACCTCAATTTCGACCTTCACTGCAGAACCATGGTAAAAAAATCCTCAAAGATACTAAATTTTATTTTTTGTTTGCTTAAGAACAAAATTGAAGATTTTCTTATCAAAATGTACAAAGCGTTCATTTAGCCACTTTTTGATTACAATACTATAATATCCCGAGATATCGCAAATCAAATAAAATAACTGAAGAACTCCAGAAATATTTTATACGACGCCTCTCTCTTAAAAGCAATTTTCATAATAAAAAAAATCTTCCTTTTACAATATAACCTGGATCCTCTCCAAGTTCGTCGAATTAAACAAGATTTAAATTACACTTGTAAGATTCTATATGGTTATGTTAAACTAAATTTCTAGATTGTTAAAAAATATTATAATTTTAGAGTAAATTTGAAACCAACAAGAACTAATGGGCTAAAATTACTAAAAACCTATGTGCAAAACAAAACTAAGGACTTATGAATAAGGATACTTTCTTATTCGTACTATTAATTACTAGAATAAATTACTGAAGGATATAGACTATGCGCCATCCTCTATCTTTAAAAAAAGATTAGATAATATCATTTACGATATTATTTAAAAAGTTCATATCATGCAGGGAGTATGAAATCTCGATTTTTATCATCCGATTATATGTGATACAATTTATTTCGAATTGTCCTATATTATATTATTCAATAATTTCCTCTTTATTTCCTCTTCAGATTGTTAATTTTTTTCATATTTTCTTTTTCTTCTTTTTATCATTAATTATTTGTTATTTCAAGTGCTGTTACCAATACAAGCACATGGCGTTTGTCGCCCTGCTTGGCTGGTTTTCAATAAATAAATAAATTTTCTGAAAGATAAATAAAATAAAGAAAACCACTAAAAATATTTGAATTTCACTGATTACTTTGATCATTACTGAAAATAATTCATGAAAATAGGAAACGGTAAACAACTAAATCAACATATTATTGAACCTATATTATTGAAAGGATCAACATAATCAAGAAAACAAACCTTTACAAAAGTTCGAGAACTGCGCATAACTAAATTTGCGGAATTATTTGAGTTTGAACGAGTCGTAGACAAGTTGGCTGCATGATAATAATGACGTGATTCTTTCTAAACAACACTTCGTCCTAATCAAATGAAGTCCTTTTTTTGAAAAATCAAAGAAATAGAGCAGTGTTTAAAAAGATTTTTAATCTAAATTCAGGAAGAAATGAATAAACGCCGCCAAAAGACCAATAAAGATTTGTATTGACCCAGGCAGAGGAGAATTTGAACGATCCAGTGATATATGGGTCTCGATGGTGGAAAAAGAAGTAGATACTGCAACCATGTGAAGTTTCGTAAAGGTTCACGCTCACAGTCAAAAGAGCTAAGAGTTCGCTGTGTTAAGAGAAGAGATGAAAAAATGAAAAGCAATGTGTGTTAAATGCTACATTATAGTACAAATAACAAAAAAAAGTTAGATTTACCAAAATCGTTCAAATTCAAATAATTGTAAATAATCGTCCCATTCAAATAATTAAAAAAATAATGACAATAAAAACTTACTGATGGCGTTGCTTCATCAATTGCTGACATTGTTTCGTTGCAAGTTAAATCTTAAAGTAGCGATAATAAATGCAAATAAAATGAATTACAGTTCAACAAAAAAACGAAAAATGAACAAAAAAACTTGAAAATTTTCAACATTTCCTGCGAATAAATATTAAAGAAAATTCATTGCAATTATTGCAATTGTGAAAAATTATTTTTTTCACAATTCATGTTTATGTTTATAGAAAACAAATTCAAATTTTGAAAATATATTTAATAAAAATCCAAAATTTTTGGAAATGGTTGTTTTGAAATTTCAAATTTCATTGAATCTCATTTTAAAACAAATTTTTTAAAAATTTTTCTTTAAAAAAGTCATTAATTAATTAATTGATAAGTCAGTGTAAAAAAATGATATGAAATGCATACCTGTCGTCTTGTTACGAGACATTTCACTAATTTGTTATTAGTTATATTATTTATTTTTTGTAATATGGAACAAAATATTAAAATATGATCAATTTTACATCGAAAATAGAGAGAGATTTTGCCTAAAATTTATTTCGAATAAAATTTAAAAAAACCTTTTTCAACGATTAAAATTGCAACGATCGAATTGTAAATAATCAATACCATTTGATAAACTAATAACGTAAATTTGACCTAATGAAAATTAAATTCTTTGAAAATTATAAATCGACGACTTGAAAATCCGAGAATAATAACTGATAATAATAACTGATTATCAGATATTGAAAGAGTTAATCAACCTCCCAATCGTGAATAAACCGCTTAAACACCAGGAAGATTACTGAAAGAACCGCAATTAAAACAACGCAAATGAACCCAATCCAATATATTGCAGGTTATTCTTTATGATTATGAAGGATGGTTTTAAACGGTAAATTATTGCATTATTCCATACGGGGGATTCGTATGGCGAATTTCTGAACCTATATTTCTCGGACAAATTCTGAATTAAGAACTCACAATTAAAAAAAGATGAAATGAAGAGTTGTACGTGAAAAAATAACGTCATATGCGCATCATAATGAATTTCTGAGCCATAATCTTTCACGTGAATTTCTAACTGAATTAAATAATAATAAACATTGAATAAATAAAAATCGTTAATGACAACTTGAAATTTCACATAAATAATAAAAAATTGGGCTAAAGAGATGAAAAAAAGCATTTAGAAAAAGGAGGAAACCAAAAAAAATAAAGACAAAATAGGCGCGCGACGAACCTTAATTATTTTGATCAAATTGTAATGGTGTATTCTCAAAATAGCCTGAAAAACAAAGAGATCCGGAAGTCTACTCAAGTGCTAAGACAACGAACCCAGTAACAGGTCAACTGGCACCTACATAAGAATATAAGAAACAAACAACACCTCAAGATAACCTTTAAATATTTCCCGTTTCGTGGCGTCGATATTTTATTTCCCACTGAAATGCAGCTTCCCTACTGTTTCTTTCTTTCACTGCCTCTATGAGATAATAGTTATACTTCGTAGACATTGTTTGCCGACCGCGCATGTGTGTTAGTAATTGAAAATGAAACCAATGTAGTGTGCCTTGTGATTCGCTTTAGAGAGAGAAACATTTTTCATTTCTATCCTATCGCTTTCTACTTGCTTTGTGACGACAAGTTTCGTGGTACTTTCGTTTTTTAGTGGGTTGGGGGTGTAGCGAGGGGGTGTTTGGAAAAGGGTAAACGTTGTTGAAGGTGAAAGGTCAAGACGTTATTTTTCCGGGGAAAATAATAGCGACTTTTTTTGTTTCTATATACAAGAATCTTTGTTTTTTTGCATTTATTAAATATAATATAAAATAGTTTTAAATTTTTTAAATAAAAATATCTTAAAAGTTGTTCTCGAAACGGAAAAAAAATATTATTAACGAGGAGAGCGAAAACGCATAGAGAAAAATTTCAATGAAAATATCATCGAATTATTCTGGGAAAGAAATAGAAATATAAAAATATCGAATGGTTAATAGGAAAGAAAAAAGGAAATGACGATAGAATGCGACGATCAATTCATTGGAAAATTATCGATTGAATATTTTTTAAGGGGTCTTTAACTTTTAAAATTCCCTTTATTTATTTTGGTTCGCGTTTTATTCCCTACTTTTTATTCCCTACTTTTTCCCTACTTTTCCCTACTTTTTATTTTCGCTTTACCATTTTATTGTTGTTATTATTATTATTTACATTCATTTACTATCAGTTGTTTGCTACTGTTCTGTTATTGTTGTTTATCATCGTTTAATTTGTTTAATTTGCCATTGTTTTTTTATCAATTTTTAAATTAGTTGAAATTGTCACTGATATATCTATTTTCTATCCACTTTACTTTTTAGCCAATTTCATTGGCATTACTTAAAAATTTTTTATAAACAAGTTATTTTTATTTGTTAGAAAAGGGTTTTAAGCATCGTAGATTCAGTCTTGTCTTTTGATAAGGATTTGATAAAGGTAATGATAAACGTGTTAAAATGAAATTAGGCTAGGCTAATAACAGTATACGCTTTCTTTCTTTCCCCAATTAACAAACGAAATAATCTCTCTTCAGTTATCAGTTATCAGTGAAACAATAGCTAAAGTTCTACAGTTAAATAATATTCGAAGCATTTTTTTTACGAAAAAATTCTAAATTCTCAATTCTAAAGTCGATGGATTTTAATTCAAATTTGTTTTTAATTTGTTTTTTTTAGGAAATTTCGCCAAAATTCTTTTTTGCTCGAGGAAAAAACAGAGGGATTTCTCTTTTTAAAATTAGAAATATTTTATTTCCGTAAATTTAAAGTTTTTATTGAAATTTGTAATTTTTTTAAAATGAAATATTAGCAAAATTTACACGATTTAGCACAATTTTTTCGCATAAAATTGTAAAATAAACCATTACAAAAATCGGCTTTTTTCCAAACAAAACAAAAATTTTTATAATCTTTACAGATTTTTTCGGTTGTTTCTTCGGTTACTTCAAACGAATTCGAAATTCTAAAATATTCTTTCATTATAATCCGTGCAAGCAGATCTCTTTATTTATTTATCAATTTAGCTTTTCGAAAAAATTTTGGTCTAAAAATATCTTTGCTTTTAGCGGATTTTTTCGCTCAGATACCACCTATATTAATAGGTCCATCACAGAGAGTCGCCTTTGCTAATTAGAGCGTTCTTCATCGTCCACCACAAGAATTGGCTCATATTTCGTTACTTGAAAAGCCCTGTGATAAGTGGCGGCAAAAGCGAAGTGGACGAATGAAGAGCTGGACTAAAACGGTCAGAAGAGATTTTGAACGTATAGATGGGCCAGCAATATATGGATTTATTAGACGACGGAAAAGGAATGGGTTCTTTTATTGTCGACAGTGGCAACAGGTCGCTCAGTTCGGAAACCCTTGTAGCCCTCGGAGCAAGTCTAACCAGTAACGGTGAGAGCTGTCAGAATAAGATTATTGGAGTATTGCTTAATGCGATCCCAGTTATACCTCTGCATTCAAATAATTCGCTAGCGGACTAATTTTTCCTTATTAATTTGTTAAAGCAATCAAATTAATAACTGTAGTTGTTTAAAAAGAAATTAACTACAAATTTTGAGGAAAAATTATATTAAATATTCCTTGTCATCGCTAATTTTTATTGATACCAAAAGTTCCACAAAAATTTTAGATTTTTCTTTATATTGTAAAGAAATTATCTCTATAATTCTATTCTATATTCTCTAAAATTCTAATCAAATTAATATAAATTATAATTATTTCTGTTGGATTACTTTTTAAGCAATGTTTAATGGGAAATGAACTGTTTAATGCGGTTAAAAAATGTTCTAAGTAGTTGCAAAAATAACTTCAATTTGTTCTGTTTTGATATTTTTGCTCTTTCAGTTATAGATTTAATTGATAATGATGAGACTGATGACATCGAGACTGATGTTGTCGATGAATGCAAACTACAGAAACGACACGTTTTTGCACACGAAACTTTCATGCCTTCCGCTGATAACACACACTGGTTCGTCGATAAAAGTGTATTGCAGTCGCTTCGATAATCTTTACATTCATTTGCATTAACTGTAAGTTATGGCTTTTTATGCGATTAAATATAAGATTTAATTTATTGTATTTTTATACCATTGTTACTATTATTTGTGTTTTTATGCATTATTACTACTATATTATTATCATTGTAATTATTGTAATACTATATTATTTATTTTAATTTTATTTTAATGTATTTTTAAATTTATTCAAAGATTTTTATAGAAATCACCGTTATTTTCATCGCATAAACCACAACTTGCAGCGCAAAATTTTCGCATCCAATAAGGATTTTGGTCACACCATCCTGAAAGATTGAGTAAGTTGTTCTTTAGACTAGAAATGCATGTCAGTTTGGTTCCAATGATACTACTTTGTTCTATACACCATTAAAATAAAACTGGTAAAGGGACGAGCAGAATTGTTTTTGAACCTTAGTATATTCCTTGATATTTTTTCACATCATTTGCTGTATACCCTTCATGTCCCTATAATTTTGTCTAAACACTATTCAATTTTCGATATTCTTTTTTAACATTACTTATCCATGAAACCATGCTATCTTTTGCAATTTTACAATTCGCCGCATTACATTTTCGGCAGAGGTGTGGAAAAAAAGAATTTAAAGTGATGATATGAAAATGATAATGGTTTTCGACAAAATAGCACAAATTCTTGGGAATATTTAAGGCTTTTGGGTTTGGGAAAGTTTTTTTTTTTTTTAATGGCAGATTTCGTGTAATATCAAATAGTTTCAGCATAATGTGCTGGGATTTTATAGACTAACTGACTGACTTTTAACGGCTAAGGGATTGTTAAGGGGTAATAGCAGAATACGACAAAGTATCGGTACCAGAGTATCCAGGCAAGAGTTTGATTTAAGACATCTTAAGGTAATGTTTCTATAAGGGGATTTTTCAAGCCAAGCGAATTGTAGCGAAATATTTTCTTAAGTTATTGAACATATAATATCATACAAGGCAAGGAAATTTATAATAATACAGTGGAGCACAACAAGGTTTAATGAAGTATTAAGAGAAAACAGCGGGCTTTCCAAGAGAGATTTGAGATGTATCAGATTCTTAGAAAGGGGGGTGAGGTTTAAAAAAGTTGTTAAGAGGATATTGCTAATGATTTAAAACGTAAATTTGACAAGAATTATCGAATTTAGAGAGAAAAGGATGGCATTTAACGAGGATTGTGACAAAATTTTGCAGATTTTAGAGAATATAGTTAGGAGGATTATAGGATATTCTTTTATATTCTATACGCTATTCTTTTTCATGCACTAATCTCTTCCTCTTCCCCTTTCGAAAGGGCTAATTTTTATGTTGTGGTTAAATTTATTTTTTGGATGATGTAATTCTAGTATTTCACTGATTTCTCTATTATTACGTTATTATTCGCAGTGCTTTTTTTTTCCAGTGCCCTTTTTAAATATTTTGTTTTTATTTGGTCCATTTTTGTTGTTAATGCATGCTGGATATAGCAGAATATATACATTTCATATGAACTTCAAAACTGTTGTATTCTGTTAGATTTAAAGTTTTTGACTTAACGGACAGGAAATTTCATATTTTGTAATAGTGACTGAATTTTATATACACTTCCCTTCCCCCATTTTTCTCTAAATATATAGTTGTCGAAAATTTTTTGTCTTTTTGTGTATAATTTGATGTATAATTTGTGTATAATTTCTTAAATGCTCACTAATTATTTTCATTTTAATTTTCTAATTTTTCGCGGAAAAAACTTGGCATATGTGAATAGAAACCTAGTAGGTTTATAAATTTCATTTTTAACGACAGGTTTATTCAAGAAATAAGGATCGACTGCAATATAAACCAGTCTGGAATAGAGTATTACGTAGCGTGTCATTCATTTAATCAAATATTCCTAATTATTCTACATCTAAGGAATTTAAGGATTTGGTGAAGATGGATCAGTGCGAGTAAGAATTGTCTTCTCTTATCGAATTGTTGTTATTTGATGAAAATGAAAGAAAACAAGGAATATCTTATAAGAGAGTAAATATTTCATAAATAAACAATATTTTAGATGTGTATACCTTGTATAACGAATTCGTGACAATCGTTTCGTTTATTTTCGCATATTTGAAAAGTCGATGTAGGCGAATAATCTTTTGTGATGGTGGCTGTCGTTGATTTCGAAAAAAATGGCTCATTTGGTTTTGTTTGCGATGTTATAATCGTTAACTGTTGATTATTATTTGAAAAAGATTCGTCTTTGTCTTAAAAAACTTTTATGTTTTTACAGCATTAATAATATGCCGACATGGAAAATATCAGTGACAATAATTGCGATTCCTAATGAAATAAGCAATTTCTTTCTTTGATCATCGTTTTATATCTGACTGTCTGACCTACATAAGGAGCTATACTTGGTTCACAAGGTACCACTAACTGATTTACGATATTCTTATATTTTTCACTTGATGAACTCAGCAACTAATGAAATGAGATGCTTGATTATTAAAATTAAAATTTTACAATAAAGAATACTACTATTTAGGAATGAGAACAAAATCATAATTAATTTTTCTGGTATCATATTGATAAATAATTAACGCTCAGCTTAGGTAATTCCACTGTTTGTTAGTACTATGATAATTTTTAACAGGAAGTATATTCGATAGAAGTGTAGTTTGATCGTCACATCACCTGATTTTTTTAATGACAGGTTCCTGTTGGAGATAGGAGTTGAATCTTTGATTTTCAAAGCGATATATTTTGGATATATTTTGATTGAAAGATCTGTTAAAAGATTTGAAAAAAACGAACGAACCAGTTTTGCGATTGTGACATCTATAAAGTTTGTTGATTTTATGCGAATCGAGTTTACTAAAGGCGATACGTTGACCGATAGATACGCCTTTTTGTTTTGGAATAATCGTATCTTGACCATTGCTGCTGAAGGCTTTTGGACCGTAATGCATTAAAGAAGCATAATCATAACTGGCATCTAAGGTATCAATCATTCCTTGGCGATATTTCTCGAACTGTCCTTAAATAATAATAGTAATAAAATTAAGTAATAATTTTCATAATAGTTTTCTATTAAATCGCTTTTTTTTGATGGGCGGAACCATTTTAATAGAAAACTGGTGTAAAGATGCCGGTAGCCACCTGGATTTCTTTTGATAATGAGATTTACCTTTATTAAGGGATAAGAAACGAGTCTATATATTGCTTTGCTGAAGAACTCAACCACCCTGTCAGGCTGCTCATATGATTTCTTTTTTGTTCATTTCACACAAATTCAGAATGTCTGATAAGAGAAAATTGATTCGGATGAGGAATATCTTGTATTAGTTTAGCAAATAAAAGTAATGAATAGAAACCTTCCATTCCAGGCATAATATTTTGCCACAATATAGTAATGTAATCATCTCGATCATAACGAGATTGTTCGTGGAAAAAACCAACAGCATGCATTAATTCATGCATTATTATACCTTTTTGTATGCAACCACTTCCAATTGAAACAGTTTGTTTACCACATAAAAAATTTGCCGAATAAAATATTAATTTTTATTACTCGAAGAATTAGAAATTTTTATTATTTTATCTGTCTCTTAAGAGTCTTCGTTTAGAGAGTATTTAGTTAAAAGTTTTATTTAAAGTTTTATTTTATTTTAGTTTTCTTTTTGTAGTCATCAATCTAAATCCCTAACTGATTTATTTTTAAAGAGCCGTTAAAAAATGCGATTTCAGTACGAGTTAATTTGATTGGCTTATCCTCTGGGGAAAATCCATTTCTCTTTTTTGTTCTAAAAGTTTGGACCTTTGATGAATTTTGTGGATCTTTAATGGTAAAGAAATAAATCAAACCTGTGCGTCCAACCATCGAATAGCATCCAAGTTCAGGTAATATGTAAATATAGTTAATATCAGAATCATCTTTTGGCACCCAGTGAATGCAAGTTTGTTTCTCATATTCTTGCATAGCGGATGCTATCACCGATCGGCTTAAAATTCCTTCTTAAAAAAATTATTTTGTTTCATAATCTAAAAATTTGAACTCTAAAAAGTTGTATGAAATTTGAGTCGAAGGCCGCAGACTTGGTTTTAGGCTTAAAGGTCATATCGGTTGGGGACTTGTAATACGATTGATAAGGCTTCATTTCCACTGATATTTCTATTTCCTTGTTACTAGATAAAAACCTTTGGTTTAGGGATTTAACCATTACCGAAGATTTTTAATTCAGAGCAAAACCAAACATATTTCTACTTGTCCAGTTTTTAAAAAATCGGCTTATAAAATAATTTCAGAGAAAATATGCGAACCTATATTGACTATATTGGCTACTTAGAACATATGGTATTCTTCCTTTTGGCCATAGCTGGTGCCGATTTTTTACTGCATTTAAAACAGTTCCATCGTTGTAATTTGTCTTCGCTCCATAAACAAATAAATTGATTGTTGTTGAATTTAGCTATAGAAAATGATGTAAAGAAGTTTGCCCATTAATTAAATAATTTAACATTTTTACAGAAATATGGAATTTTGATAAAATAGTTTTTTTTGGGAAAATTCATAGAATTTTTTCATTTATTTTTCATTTATCGACAAAATTTGTTAAAAAATTGTAAATTTTTTCTTCGATTTATATTTGTTATCGAAAAATTTTTGTATTAAATTTTTATTAAAAGAAAAGTTCGAAGCAATGTTATTTAATTCATTGCCATTATCGTTGTTATAATATTATCGTTATTATAACTTTTATATTATTATCAGTTATTATGAAAGGATCTCTTACATCCATATTAATATCTCCTTCAAATAAATTCATATTGTATAACGAATTACTATCGTAAAAATCATAATTGGCATTGTTGAGACTACTGGCCAATTCGAAATCTTCTGGCAATAGAATCGTTTCATATTCTGGTATTGTTCTGTCGAAATACTGTTAATAAAATTAAGTTAAATTAATAAACTTTATAAATTATTAACTTATCTTAAAATTAAAATCTCATTTTAATTTTTCCTATGCACTTTAAATTTTCTGTATAAATTTTGTATTTTACCGTGAAATTATAAGTGAAAATTTCCATTATCTTTGCCGTTGTCACTATTATCACTATTATTTTTTGCTAATTCAACTGTAAGCGACTAACGATTTTTGCTCAGTTAATACAGCAAATGATTTTTTATATATAATTTAAAAACTTATCAAAGTACTTCATCAATAATTTTAACCAAATTGTATTTTTTTCCAGGCAGTTAAAGAATGCACGATAAAATAAAATTGAGTAAAATGAATAAAAAAGAGAAATTGAGATATTTTTTAAAGGGGAATTTGCTATAAATGGGAATTTGATTTCACGTAGCAATAAATCATCCTGATTGATCCTTCATTATAATTTCATTTTACCTGTAATCCTTATAATCACCACTGTCAATCAATCAATCCATAATCATTTTGATCTCAAAAATACAAAGAGTAAATCATTGCTTAAAGAAATTGGTTTTTTGAAATTTTACAAATTATTTACCTTATTTGAATAACAATTTTTCACAAATGCCATTAATAAAATTTTTGTCTTAATAAATATGAAAAAATTCATCGTTTCTTATAATAATTCTTCGTTACGACTTTTTTCTGAAAAGTTAACAGTTAATAACGAAAACAATAAGAATAAAACGGAAAATAACGTAAATTGGACAAGTAATATTGAGGTGAATATTTATTTTGAAAGAAAATGAGATGTAAGATGGTTTAAAGTAAAACTGATACTTTTTTACTTTGAAATACACAGCATTAAAAGAGTGGAAAGGAAAAGTGACCGTCCGATTTCGTTGACGAGTGAGCGAGCAACGATGAACTTCGCTTTGTTCTCGAGCTTTTCGACGGATTTCAAGATTCTTCCATTGTTTATCGTTCGTCGCAAGCATCGGTCGGAGCGAACTAACTGATTTGGCATTCTAAAAAACCTAAACTATAATATGCGGTCTGTCGAGTTAGAATAAATCTTCTGGAATATTTGCACGAATAAAAATAATCGCCTTGGCTTGAATAATATTTGCTGAGGTGGTGGGCTATGAACTCGAACTCAGTGCATCGCACTTAAAAATTTATGTGAATTGGTCACGCACACCACTTTGCGGACTCACTTGTCTTACTGATAGAATATAATGCTTATTACCTGCTTTTCAGTCTTTTGGATGGATTTAAAATTTTTAAAGTCAACGTGAAATTCTTTTCTCATTTTCAGCCCCCTTCAATGCATTTACTGCAGTTTCGAATTTCGAAATATTGGTAAAATTTTCCTCTATTCAACCACAACACAAATAAAGATCCAACAGACATCAGGCATTACTTCTTTTTCTTCAGTATTTTCCTAATAAATACCAAATCTCGTCGAATTTATTCTCGCATTGGGCCACCCTTTCTAGTCGTTTATTTTTATGTGGAATAAAATAAGAAATGATTCCGTAAACTTCTGCCGGTCCCTCATGTAATTTCGTGAGCATTGGGCTTTCTAGTATTATTACCTTCTAAAAACTCTCTTGCTAGGAAGACCTAATACTCATTTCCTGTTGTTCACCACATACCTTTTTTCAGTTTTTCTTCCAGTTAGCTCGCATTGGTTATGGCTACGCTGGCTTCGCCTGCTAAACCGTTCCTAAACCGTTTTCCTAAACCGTTTGGTTCGATGCTTTTCCTGCTATTGCTGTCGATGATATCATCAGACCGCGCCGCTTGTCTTACCTTGCAGCCAGTGGAGCCAGCCTAACCAGTAAAATGAAAAAATAATTCCTGACATTGCTTTTCTACTCTTTTTTCCTTGTAAGTCTAAGTATGTATATCAATGGGCCACTTATACCTTCAAAATCTCTTCTGATTATCCATCGGTCATCCTCGCCTTTGATGCCATGACATATAACAGTAGCGAGATTTGCGTCAGTTCCTACGATAGGCGGTGAAGAACATAGCCTAAGTAGCGTAGACGATGCTCTTTGACATCGTCGTTGATGCAAATTTTACTTAAATAAAAGTAGATACAATTATATGGGACTTCATCCGCTCGCCGAATGCGCAAATCACCTTAGACATGAGTGGTCAAAGCTTCTAAATATCTTCCACTTTCCTTACCGTGCTTTGCTATAAGATGCTAGGCATTTGAAGAATGTTTCTTTTCCGGGAATTTTATTGGCTTTAACTTCTGAATGGTGGAGGCCATTTCTTGCTTCGTTGATAGCTCGCAGTCGTTTCATTTGTCCTTTAATATGTCGAAAATAATAGATGGCTAATAGTGTTTAATATGAAAAAATTCTCCCTACCATATTAGGCACCCTCTCGAGTACATTTCTCTGGCCAAGTTTTGGTTAGTTTCTGGATGCATAATAATTTATCTAAATCTTTGTTAAACGCACTTCGTCTCCTTATTTATTATAATATTGCTCCTTTAACCGTTCGTCAGTGTTGTTGTTGTGTGGCTTCGATGTATTCTATAGCTAAGTCTGTACCAAACATGTTTACTACTGGCAACCTTTTCGGAATTGGATCTATGCGATTCGCGACTGGCGTATTTCCAAGCTGCATATTATGGCGTGAAATTGGAAGTGCGCTTTTAGTTGAGACCAATGTTGACCATGCGTTCCAGAGATGTCCTTGATATTCACTTTAAGATTTTTTACTAATTTGAAACATGCTTACTATTCCCATATCCTTTAGCCCAAGATGGTCGAAAGATTTGATGAGCCTCTTAACAACTTCCGATTCATTCTATTCAATTCATTTTATTCCACAAATTATAAATAAACCAAACAATTAAAAAATTTAAAGAAATTAATTCAATTAATAATTAATTTTATATAATTTAAACGGAAGTGAAATGAGATGGAAATAATTTGGATCGATCAACATTTCCCATGGAAAATTTTAAAAAAAGGCTGAAAACCAATTTTTTTCACAGAAATGGACCTCATTTTTGACTTAAAAATTTTTGACTTAATTTAAAAGCTAAATGAACTGCTAATTTTTAAATTTTTTTTTACATTATTCAAAAAATTCTTGAAAGAAACCCGGTGAACAAGATGTATCTTCTCAGTGCATCAATAATTTATTTTCGTTTTCCAGACGCATTATTGTAAAATATTTCTTTCAATAAACTGATAAATTCATTGAATTGAGCAATTTATGGAGATTTATGGTCCAAAAAATAAAAGGATCATGGTAAAAAATCAATTTTACAAAATAATAATTCGTAAGTCATCAGATCAAAATAAATGGATCATAAGAAAAATTATTTGACAACAAACAATATCCAAAAATTATTTGTTTTTCCTATTAATTAATTCCTGTTCATATTTACTTTTACTCTGATACCATAATGCAAAGGGAATCAAGGTCGATGGCGTGATAAGCAAGATAAAAACCAACCAAACGCTAATATTCGCCGAAAATTTACGATCGTAGTCTCTTTGTCGATAAATATAACCTAAAAAGACAATTTTTTGATTTTTGATGAAATCTTTACATTTTTTACCTTTAGATTTTCATCATCAGATAAAATCCACAGAGATCAAATCAAGCGAAAAAAAAATTAGAAGGTTAAATTAATAACCAGAAAATAAAAAACCTTCGCCTGGAGCGGTTGTATAACCGATTCGAGGTTCTTTTGCATCATCCGATGACAAATATGTGACCTGAGCTGCGGTATAATTAAATGCACCAATAGCACGAGGTCGGACCACTACTGAATGCGATACATTAGAACCAGGAAGAATGCGTTCCCATCGAATCTATAAATATAAAATAGCAGTTAAAGATTAAGACAAAAAATTAGAATGAATGGTCATATCATCCGAGTTTGTATGATAATTCGTATCATTGTGCGGTTACCTATATATGCGAATACAAAACTGATTTCATAAATTATTCAACGAGAATTTCCCAAGGAAGAATTTAATACCATTCACCCAAGATTTTGCGAAGTATAATGTTATGATTCATCGTACACGAATAAAATTATTGTTTTAAGTAACAGTCCATTAATAACAAAAAACTGACATTAAATTACTTCAAGATGGCATCAATCTTCATCAAATAGCTCAGGAACGTGTCAAAGCAACATATTCTAAAACCTGCTAAATCCAAAACATTCATAAAACTGATAACGATAATAATATTTGTAATAATAGCCACTTATTTTCTTAACAATAACTCATATAAAGAAATAATACAATAATAATAACGTTTATAAAATCTACCAGAAGCAAGCCTCTAATTATTTCAAAAGCCTGACTGGGAAAGCCATCACGATCATCCAAAATTACCTTTGTTGCGACCTAAAAAAATAAAATTCATGAAAATAAAATTCTGTGTATTTTTTTTATGTATTTTATAACATATATATATATAAAATATAAAAATATATAAAAAATATAAAAATCTAAAGAAAATTTAATCAAATTTCATTTTACCATGAATCTTTTTAACGAAATAATGAAATTGTGAAAATTACAAAACGAAAACGACATGCACCGTAAAGATGATAATTAAAATTCCACCTTACGATCAACACCAAAAGGACGATAAACGAAACCTTATCATATTAACAATGCAATGTGGAGGTCAATCAAAATTGCACCTTGTCGCCCACGTTGTAGAGATGGTAGCTAATAACGTAATCCATCCCTTCAACAGCATACTGCGAGAGACCGAATTTCGACGCGATAATGTGCGCCGTGTTCATCGCCTTATCGCTGTCGCTCTCGCCGTTAATTATCACTGATAATGACGCTAATATTAATATTAAAGTAGCTTTCGCTGTGGCCATCTGTAAACTTATTTCATTACATCGCTAATAATTCTGAAAAAATTTTGAATAATCAGAAAATCTGAAAAAACTGAAAGCAATGAGAATCGAAATTTCCCATCGCTTTTTATTCAATAGAAATAAGAAAATTAATTTTTATGGGCCAAAGTGGCTAAAATTTCTGAACTTATTTTCCTACGAAAAATAAAAACACATCGGAAATAGAGAAAAACGCTTTAAGTAAAATAATTAAAATCAGAAGAATCGGAACAAAGAACGCTTCCAAAACATTTGCATAAAACTGAGTGCGAATTACGACATTTGAGCGAAATCGAGCGACCTTCGCCAAACCTCTATGACGACACAACGAGAATTAGCAGTTCGGCGACTGCATGGTCTTACAACGAATGGAAGGTATTTAAATTTTCGTAAAACGTTTCATCTGCACGAATTTTGAATTGGTTGCTTGAGGCCAAGGTGAGGTTCTCAGACGAAGTAACGGTGGTGGGGGGCGGTGTAGGTGATTGTCGTATGCTACAGTAGATTTTATTCGATTATTCCATTGTATTCTATACATATTGATGTATCCTTTCTATTTTTAGTTAATTTGTATTATATAGTCTAAAATATTCGTTTGGGTTGTAAGAAAAGTGAGATTTAGTGCTACAAAATCCAATTCAGGGTTTTGTAACGAAATTATTTTTTTTGTGAATACTTCATGTATTCTTTGGCCGTTCGAAATTCAAGGAATTGTTTTTTTTATAATTTTCTAGTTTTGTAAGTTGTTTGATGGGTTAATGGTTTGTTCAGTTGTTCTTTGGATTTTGTTAAGCAATTCAAGAAATTATGAGCAACAAATTGTTTAAAATTTTTTGATTTGGATGATAAATAAAGAATTGATTAAATGTTTCGGAAATGTTTTAGTAAAATTCAAAATATTTTGAAACTGAAAAAAATTTTTTTATTAGAAATAAAAATTAGTTTTGTTTGGTAGAAAATGAGATTTAACTTTGAATTACACGTTATCAGTGCTTAATTAACTGTTATTATTTATAATTTATCATTATTATTATTATTAATTATTATAAGATTTATTTATAATTTATTATTATTAATTATGCCTTCTTACGCCTTCGGTAAACAGTGAGTTCCCTAAAAGTCATCTTTTTCAAGAGCACACACTCTGCACTAGTTAGACTCGCCCGGCTTTTCAAACTGAACAAAATTGCCAGGGAGTACCTTGACGATAGAAGTGCATGATTTCTGGACAGGTTTATTCATGCGGAGAAAAAAATCATTATCGAATTGCCTTAAATTTTTTACTCATTAAAGAGATTGATATGCGATTCTTCAGGCATACTGGGTCGATGAATTTTTTATCGGTCTCGAGAATGTCACGCTATTCTTTTTTATTTAATTGATCATTTTAAATCAATGAAACTTTGCTGAAATTTTTATATTTATTTATATCTCTTTTCGTAAGTGGATAATGTTAATTCGACACGTCGACGATTCTTATTGAGTGAAAGCCTGAAATCTTTGCAGAATTCAATTATATACAATCTTTGGCCGACGAAAACTATGTGGACGTATAAAAGAAGGAGAGAATTTCAGCTGTCACCTTCCTTGCAGAATTGGGAGCTCAGTCTTCGAATGCGATGTCTGCATCTTTCTATTCAATAAATTAAATTTTTTATAAGATGATAGGTTTTTGAAGAATGTTGTTTATTTCTTAGTTAATGGCATCTTAAGTCGTATTCTTAATTCCATTGATATTACTGTTGGGAGTGAACAGTGATTATACTCTCACACTGGTTATACTTCCTCCAGTTTTGAAATTACTTGGAGATAGAATCGCTCGCAGGTTATCACTCAGATTTTTAAAAAACAAATTTATTCCTGTAGAATCCCACCACTCGCGTATGAAATAAGAGCATACCATTCCACCCCCACATCCATCAGGGAATACATTTTTAATTTTTTTTATCTTTATCTTTCATTATTCTCAGTTATTGCTTTTGAATTGTAGTTATTATTACGAAATTATTACTACTAGAGGTATCTTTGTGAAGAGCCAGTTTATAAGTCTAGCATATTGTCCTTTAATTTTTTTATAATTGGAAACGTTAATTATTGGAACAAATCACCCAGGCAAGTTGTTAACATGAAATTATTTAAGGATGCAGCATTAATCCATTATTGAAGATATCGAGAAATTAAATATTTTACTTTTTTACTATTTTACTTTTCTTTGTGCTGCTAATTGGTTCTTATTTTGATGTTTATTCTAATTATTTCTCCCCTTCTAGCTCTCACTAGCAAATTGAATTTGGTTCTTATTAACTAAAAGTTTTACTTATGCTTTTTTTCTCGTAATTTTTAAATATAAATTTGAAAAAATAAATAAATTTGCTACCTTCATATTGATCGAAGCAGCATTTTGATTTTTGTTTCATCATTTTGTTTTCCATATTTGTTTTAATAAATTTAATAAACAGTAAATTATTTGGATAATAATATTCGTATATGTGTGTATTTGAGCAGGCGAACGCTGTCAATGCAGCAGTTATATTTGTAATCCCCATTCCCCTTTAATAGCGAAACTAATGCGATGGAAGCAAAACATATTGCGCTTTCGTGTCTTTTCAAAGAATTTTTATGTGTTAGTAAAACGATTCGGTTTTTTGTTGTTCAATTTAGATTTTTTTTGGTTTTGTGAAATATATTCAAAATTTTGCGGATTGTTGAGGGTTATTGAGGATTTAACGTACTTTCACTTTGAAATCCACTTTGCAGTCGATGGTTTCTTGTTTTTTTTTTAGGTATTTCTGTGAATGAAATTATTTCAGAATGCTTTATGATTTTACATATTTTTTTTTTATCGTGAGTGTTGCCGTGATCCTTGCTAAAGATCAGACACCATCCACCCCTGTAGATAAAGAAGCAAAATCTGTTCGGGAAACGTCTTCTCAAGAAGTGAGAGGATATTTTAAAAAAGAGCATTCACTTAATAAACCTTATCAAGGTTACGAATTTTTTATTAATTTAATTTATTTTATTTATTTTAGCTTTATTTATTTAATAAATTCAATAAATTATTTGAATTTAATCTAATTTATTTAATAATAATAATAATAATTATATAATAATTATATACTTATATATATTTACACTGATGGTCTGAATTCTTGATTTTCTTTGAACTTGTTGTCGAAATTTGAAAATATATTTGGCATAATTTTTGTCTTCAAAAGTGTTCATCTAATATTCTTTCTGGTTTGGCTGGATGCACCGGCTATAAAATTCTTTCGCGAGAAGTTTAATCGGACAATAAAAGTTCAGATGGATCATCTCAGTTTCACTGACAAGTTTACACTCGTCAAGATGAAATCTCTTAATAGCCGCCATTTGACCATTCTATTATCTCTTTCTCTAATTATTTTTGTTTATTTATGTGTCTGATTCAATTTTTTATCCGAAATAAATTTATATATAAAAGGAATATCCCTGTAATATTCTGGATTTTGCGATAAAATTGTATTTTCTCTGGATTAGGTACTGGAATGAATATGGCAGAATGGGATATAGTTGGTTCAACAGTGGTCTCAAATCAGTATATTCGTTTAACAGGTGATGTGCAGAGCCGACAGGGTGGTTTGTGGAACAATGTGGTACATTTTTACATATAGTCTTCTTTTACTAAAAAAGATTTACCACTTGCTCTTTCATTGAAATAATATATTTTTATAGCCAGTAAGATCAAAAGATTGGGAATTGTTGGTGAACTTTAAAGTACATGGTTCCAAAGGCGATTTATTCGGTGATGGTTTGGCTATTTGGTATACTCAAAGTCGAGGTGAATTAGGGAGCGTTTTCGGGTCTAAAGACTATTTTCGTGGATTATCTGTATTTCTTGATACATATAGTAATCATAATGGTCCACATTCGGTATGCTGTATTTTAATAGATTTATTTTTCTATATCTTATTTTTATGCTTTTTGATTATAAAGAGTTTTTTAGCATACCCATCCTTATATTACGGCTATGGTTAATAACGGGACTTTACATTATGATCATGATAAAGATGGCACGCATACACAGTTGGGTGGTGAACATACAGGTTGTGAGGCGAAATTTCGCAATAAGGACCATGATACGCAAATACTTATCCGTTATGTCGCCAATACTATTTCGGTTATCTTTTGAAAAAATTTTATTTGCCTATAATTGTTTAATTTGGTACGTAATTATTTATTGAAATTATTGAATATTATGAAAAGCCATTATTTGGTTGGATTGAAATTGTGACTTTCTTTACACGTTATATGAAAATGAAAAAAATGAAAAATGAAAAACTTTACACTTATTCATATGTCAATCTTTTGCTAAATTTGCTAAATTCTCCCATAGTGGATAATACCGATAATAAACACACCAAACACATGTGTCACGTACTCTTATACCTTGTAATTTAGTCATATTAATCATCATTAACTATAATAAATTAAAGATCTTCATTGATGTGAAAGGTATTGGTATGTGGGAGGAATGCTTGATCGTTGATGGAGTTAAGCTTCCTACTGGTTATTATTTTGGTATCACTGCTGCGACCGGTGATCTTTCGGGTTTGTTTATTTTGGATTTTTTAAGATTTTCTATCTTTCTTTTAAGTGCAGTTTGCTTTATGTGGGAATGTATTGTTGGAATGATTTTCAAACCGGAATCAAATTATTGTAAAAAAATATTTTTGTAGATAATCACGACATTATTTCCATAAAAATGTTCGAACAAGAGTTTGATCGCGGGTCAATTAATACTGATTTTGATTCTATTGAACCAGCAGCTGAATTTTCTGTTTCTCCACGTGACCATATAGATACACCTCGTCCATCGAAACTTGGATGGTTCGGTACTATACTATTGCTTATTATTGCAACAATCATAATTGTTTCTGTGTTAGGCTTCGGTATTGTTTTTATTCAACAGCGGCAAGAGCGTTTACGTAAACGCTTTTATTAATTGGGTAAAACACTTTTTCTGTGTCTATCATAGTAATGATATATTAAAGGGTTATTAAATTCATTTATAATATTTTTTTAGAAGTTAATTTAAAATATCCACCTTAGTCGTTAATTTATGAATGTAATAAGCTTTTTTGATGATTCTTCTTAGAAAAATTATCAGTTAGAACTTCTGAATTCTTTTATATACATCTATGATTTTTTCAGAAACTGTTGATAGTCATTAGCTAGTAGCAAAATATTTTAGCCCACAGTAGTCGGCTTTTCTGAAATATTCAAGTTTCTCATCGTTCATTTAGTCCATTTTTTTCTTTTATTTCTTTTATTTACTTTTCATGAAAGAATGGCGCTGTCTTTTATTTTCAAAATTATTTATTTATTTTTTCATTTAAAAAATCACAGTAATTGTTTAAATAGGACTTATTTATCATTTTTGTTAATGTTTTTCTTTAATGATTTTGTAAGATATTTATAGTTGTTATTTCGATTGAAAAAAAATTAACTTCTTATATTTGTCTTATATTTGTGCCTTTTTTTTCTTGTTTTTTTGTTCTTTCTTGTCACTATTTTCTGGTTCTCATAAAAAATTAAATTGAGAGTTTTATGGATTTATGAATAAATTTTTATACACGTTGTTGAGTCGGCATCGAGGGAAACCCAAATTTTTCTCGTTTTGTTTATCGCGTCTTTATGGCTTTCATAAGAATATCCCAAAAAAGTTCGGTGCTAGGTACTGACTATTGTTGGGAAGGCGGAACGAGAAATGTATAATTTTTAAATTTCAATTTTATTCAAATCGGCTTTTCATTGTTATTTGTGTTCAATCAGAAAGGGCATCGAGCTGAAATTCGCAAGAATTTCTTTAATTTCTTTTCTTCGAGTCATTTTCGATTTTTTTCTAAATCTTTATAGATTTTTTATAGAACATTATTTTAGTAATAAAATTGCAAGTTTGTTTGAAATAATTCAAATTTTGCCGAACAAATTTCAGCGATTATTTGTAGAGTTTTTAGAGTTTTTAATTTGGAAAAATTTCATTTTCACCGGATTTGTTAAATAATTAAGTTTGATAAAATTATGGTAAAACTCTTCGTGGATTCATTTCTAATGTGTTTTATATATGTGCGTTTCGTTTTTATTTGGTGTTGCATATATAATAAATATTGGGAACTACAGGGATTGAGCCGGGAAAACCCAAAATTTTCTCGTTTTGTTTGAGCGACGTGTTGATTCGGTTGGTGAGAAATCGTCGGTTCTTTGGTCGGATTAAAGAGCCGTTAAGAATGAAAAGCGAGTGGTTATGACGACGAGCTGCACCTAAGCAAGTGGTTCTATTCCGAAAATTAGCAAAATGCTAATGGAAGGCGAAGTTGTATCGGAATTTAAATAATGCTTGGAATAAGCCATATAGGGGAAAGAATAATCGATTGGCATATTTCCTCGATCAAGGTCGAGTTCGTGACGCTCGACGAGAAGTTACAGTTAGAGTGGATGATGCTGGGAACTCATCTCTGCCTCTGTCTTGAAGTGGCTCTTTACCAAAGAGATGCAACACATAAGTCAGAAATACAATTAGAAGAGAAAATCTTGCAAGCACACTGTTTGATATTTTCTATCGTTTTAAAATAATCTTAGCCTAACGTTTCCACTTATAAATCAATTTGCTTAAATAAATATGAAATTTTATCAAATAAATTTTCAGAGAAAATAAATAAATTAAGTGAATTATCGCCATCGGAAGAAATAAAACAATTTTTCCGATTTTTTATTTACGGTTGAAATTATTAATTATTATAAATTCTAAATTATTCATTGTATTTAAGAATATTTCCTGATTATTTTCAATCCACTTTACCATTTTCGGCGATATTTTTTCAATTTTTTTCCTAAAATTTATTTAAATATCGAAATTTGTCGAAATTTTTTTCCTCGCAATATTTATATTTTTTTCCTTCCGCTAACCAGCTATTGATCCAAATTTTCTTTTTTTTTATTTTTCCTTTTAAGGCTTTTCTATTCAATTGTTTTTTCTTATTTATTTAATGAAAAAACCGAAAAAAGCAAATTATTTTATTTGATTATTTGCTTTACCATTCTTTTTTCTAAAATCTATTGAATGAGCTTTCTGATTTTTCAATATTTTCTAATTTTTTTAGAATTTCTTATTTTTTTTCTCATTTAAATTAATAAAATTAATATTCTTTAATATTCCAATCGAAAAAATTATTTTTGATGGCAAATATCTGAATAGTCCATTTAAATTTAAACAACGAAATAATTGGAAGGGAGCAGCAAATCGGGTAGGTTCTCCTCAGTGTAGCTCCATCCTCAGGTGGTTCTCTGCTTTCTCATCGCAGTAGTCAGTGAAGTTAGGCAATTCGAAAATATCTGCTCTGTTCGAAAGAAAGGGAAAGGCCAAATTTATCAGTGATTTAAAAAAAAGATCAAAACTTAATTAAATGGTATTTTATTAATTTTCATGTTTTTCAATTGAAATAAATTTAATTTAATTAAATTTTATTTTTTTATTCGATTGTTGTAAAGTTGGTAGGAATTGCAATAATTTATTATCATAACTTTTAACAATTTATTATTTACTTATTTATTATTTACTTGCAGATGGGATTTTTCTTCTGAAAATTAGAAATTGAATTTCATTAAATAAACATTTTATTATTGTTATTGTTATTACTTTTATTAATAATGTTATTATTATTAATTGTTAATATTTAAATAATCGCTCGTTGGATATAACAAACACGGCGTAGCTCAATGCAATTTTTAAACCAAATATTTAATGCACATAAACTTTATTTAAAATTATTGATAATAATGGATATTTATTTTAATTCTGTCGATACTGTTGAATACTTATCATGTGGCAAATGTCATTTCACTAATAAATATTACTGTAATTCAGGTGAATCAAATTTCCTCTATTAAATTATTTTTTTAAGGCTTCAAAAAAACTAAATTATTTTATGGGATTAAGTTGAACTTTTAAAAAAATTCCGTAAAATAATTGAAGCACTTATGGTGAAATTTCAGATTTAATACTTTTTGAAAATCAGAGAGGCAATGTTGGTTTTGACTCGTTATCACTATTATCAGTGTTCTCACGGCGATGTAAATGTGAATCAAATTGGAAATTAAATTTTTGTGAAAATTTTTTGAAGCATAAGAAAAACCAATTCGACAAATCAAAGTTACCAAATATTTGTATTTGCAGGTAATGCAATAATTATTGAGGGAAATTCGTTGTGTTCACTAACATATTTGTAAACTCGATTACCAATATTTTAAAAAAAATTTTTGCGATTCGAAAACAGTTAAACTCTGAGCTAACAAAATGAGAACACGTTATATTAAAGAAATATTTTTAATAACAAACGAATGACATTACAATGGCGCGTCCATGGTTCAGTGGTGGAGTTCGAATCTGCAGCATCTTAGGGGTGGGAGTGTCTCCTAAAGGGGAAAACAAAGGAGAGCGGAATGGGCTCTGGGTTGTTGTTCATTTCGGGACGCCGATAATCTATTCCTAGTGGGAGTAAACCCGTCTAAAAATCCGGGTGGTGCTGGCGACTCACCTGTACTTCTATCGCCAAAGGACTGCCCGGCACATTTTTATAGCGCGAAAAGCCAGATGAGAAGCATTAGTGGTGAGTTATCTTAAAAAAACTGTTTAAATGGTAGCTTTTGAAAATTGAAACTTTCTTTAAAGATTTCGTTTGTCTTCTGAATCGTTAAAATTTGTACTGTTAGATAATTTTTTGGTTGTTCCGAATTTTAGATAGAATTTTTTAATTTTAATTTTTTCTAATTTTTTAAGAATGGTAGAAATTTAAAAAAGGTAAAGAAAATCGATGTTCTGAAAGACGTTCACTTTCCTTCCTCTCATTCTTCTTTTCATTCTTCTTTTCAGTTTCCTTTCGAATTATTATTTTAAGGCAAATTTATGATGGAGAAAACTGTCAGCAATTCATAACTCAGTGCTACGCTACAAAAATTCACTCTAAAGATAAGTTAGTTCGCTAGAAAAATTATTTTATTTTATTTTATTGGGCGATTTTTTGCAGTTCGCCCAACTTTCTGAATGCACTTCAATCAAATCAAATAATCAAAAATTTCAAATTATATGGAAAGAGTTCAGATGTTTTTGTTGTTTTAATCAACCATGGCCGTATTGTAATCAAATACAGTGCAATAATGGGCAACCAGATTTTGGCTCCAGTTCAAATGTAACATGTATCTGCCATCAGCCCGCTTTATATCCATATTATTTGTGTAAAGATGAAATGAACTCAAATTACGATTCAGCCTATCAGCCGCATTTAAATTTGGTTAGCTGTTCGATTTGTTTGAAATATTAAATTAATTTAAATTTTCAATTAAAAATATTTTTTATTTAAGATCAAATGTTTAAACCCGTCGAACATTAAAGTTTAACGATTCCTCGACCCTCACAGAAGTGAATTTGTTATTCACTTGTTAAAAATCCAGGTGGTGCTGGCGACCCATTTATGCCCCTATCGCTAACAAACAAAATCTCTGGCGAAAATTGTATATGTTTAATTATCGGCTTACATGGGCAATGAAAAGCTGAAGGCATTGATTGTTGGCGAAATAAATTGATCTATTATTATTGAATAAAATGATATCTCTTGGGAATATTGAGTGTTTTCCTCTTTGTGGTCATTGATCCAGAATTCCGTTGAAATTTGATTTTTTTATTTTGCTTTCCTTAAATTATCGGAATAATTCAGGCACATACTGAAACAGTTGTTTCGAAACAGAAGAAAAAAGCAATAAGCTTTGAAAAAGCTTTATCGATATTAAATGTTGAATTAACTCCATTTGTGGCTTGCGTATTTTTATTGTCATTGTTAAGCATCGTCATAATTATTACCGTTTTGTTAATAATCATTAGAAGTTATCGATTTCATCGGATAACTCAACGACGAAGGAGATTAAGACGTGAGGCTCAGTCTACGTTATTGAATCGACGAAGAGACGATGACGACAGATACCTTCCATGATCGCTTTTGCACCAACGATATTCGAAGCAAGTTGCATTATCCTCCACAATTCTTTACTTTCAAAACAATTTTAATAATCTGTCACCAACATCGATATGAACGAATTTCGGAATTAATTTTTTCTATGTATTTATTCATTAAAATAGAGATTTTCTGTCTGTTCTGGTTTTGTTTATATGATATTAATTTGCTTGTGTTTCCTTTTTGCTTTTGCGTAATAGTTAAATGTTATTTTTAAAATCCTTCAAATGCAGAAAATCAATCGAAAATTGCTTTATTCATAAATTTTAATTAGAGCGACAAATATAATTTAATGGTAGAAATAAAAAATAAATCCTTTGGATAATCATTTTTATTCATTAGTTTGCTTAAAATATTCAATAAATTCGAATAATTTGTAGATTTAACTGATAAAATTAGAAATCACTGAAATTTATCTTATTTGCTTATCAGTTTCACATTTTTTTAAAAAAATTGCTTTAAGTTTTAGGTTCCGATTTGAGAAATAAGCGGTTTAGATGAACGTTCTTAGAAAATATAAAAAATAAATGTATTAATGCGTCAAATAAAATATTTTCTAAAGTTATCATGAATTTCATTCAATGCACATATTTTCTGTAATAAAAGGGAAATCGGGGAAATGTGGGCGATTTAGACGAATGAGCGACCTTAGAAATTATAAAAGATTCAAATAATGGCAGAGTAAAGTTGAATATTACTCCACTATAAGGATTAATTTAATTTAATTTAAAATTTAAAAATTATACTTATTTGAATGAAGTAGATTTAAGGAATTTTTTTAAGAGGCGAATATCCTTTCACAAAAAGCAGAAGTTGGAGAATATGCTAAAATATAGGCATATGGCACCTGTCCGCACTGCAAGCTGACCTCAATAGAGTTTCCAACTTATTAATTCGAAAGGATCCGTTCTTCCTGATAAAGATCATCCGATCTTTATTAATTGACGACATAATTAGACGAGTCTCGAATGCATCAGATCTTAGATCTTAGCTTAATTGTGTATGAATATCTCTTGATTTCGGCCTTCACTGCAGAACCTTAGTAAAGAAATCCTCTAGATTACTGAATTTTATTTTTCGGTCGTTTAAGAATAGAAATCCAAGCTCCCTTATCAAAATATATAAAGCGTTTATTCGACCTCTTCTTGATTATTGACACAGATATCGCAAATCAAGTAAATTAATTGAAAGTCTCCAAAAATACTTTGTACACTGTCTCCCTTCAAATTCTAATCTCAGTTATAATGCGCAACTTCAGCTATGCAACTTAGATTCACTCTCAGTTGGTCGAATTAAATAAGATTTAATTATACATTACAAAATTTTATATGATTTTGTCAAATTAGATTGTTCAAAATACCATAATTTTAAAGATTAAATTTGAATCCAACAACAAAATCTTTTAAAAATTCAAATTATTAAAACTATTATTAAAATTATTAAAACCTAAATGCAATACTAAATTAAGAACATATGACTTGTTTAATCGCACCATTAATTGCTGGAATAAACCGGATGACACAATTTCTGCACCATCTTTGCCTATTTTAAAAAGAAGATTTAATATCATCCATGATATTGTTTAAAAGCTTTATATTATGTGGGAAGTTTAAAATCTTCAAATCTTTAAAATCGTTTATCCTACGGTTGGTTATCTATTGCTAATGCATTTAGTTTGACTTGGCACATTTCGTAGTTCCTCGTTTTTTGCATAGTTTTTCTTTATGTTGTTAGCTTTGGGTCATATCCCTTCTTTCACTTACATCGCAATCACTAATTCTTTTAATTTTATAGTTTATCTTGCTAATGGCCCCTACTTGATTGCTTGAATAAATAAATATGCTATATTTGCAATAAGTTGAACCCTATAGAAACTACTAAAAATAATAGATATAAGAGATAAGTAAAAGATGACTTGTTTAGTATATTAGAAATTTTAGAATATTAGAATATTATTTTAGAATAGAATATTAGAATATTAGTTTTAGAATAGAATATTAGAATTAGTTTTAGAATAGAATATTAGAATATTAGTTTTAGTAAATTTAAGGATGTTAGGTCATTTCAACCAAAATGAATAATCGAATTCACATGGATGAGCAAATTCCAAATCCTATTTAATAGACAACTAAGTTTAAAACTTCTCAATATTTTCATTATTTTGCTATTTAAAAGAAATTTTAAAAAATAATCGAATGCGTCGTTTTATTTTAATTTAATTTTACCACTCCTAATCGATATGGATTTCAACAGTAATTAGTTAGTAAATCAGTAAATCGGTAAAAATCAGTAGAATCAAAATTGAAGAAGAAATAGACGATAGGCAAAAATGTAAAGATTAGGAGACAAATAAACTTATGCTTTCGTGCGTTTGCTCGCCATATTCATTTTACTTATTTTTGTTGGAAAAATTCGCAGATAGAATCAAATTTTTTATTTCCAAAATTAAACAATTATTTAAAATGTAAAGCAAATTAAATACATTTACTACATCTATTACTAATTATTTAATATATAATCTAATTATTTATACTAATATGATTGATGACGATTTCTGTTTTACAAATATTTTTATTTCACTTTTCTAGCTTAAACAAATATTTCAAAAATATTATCGTTTTTTGAGGCGAATTTTTAAGTGGTGTTCTCTGAAAACAGCAAGTACATAGGCCATTAGTTTATAGATTTTAGTGAAACAAATCCACAAAAATGAAATTTAATAGAAAACGATAATGAATGAATAACGAAGTAATAATGTGTAATATTTTTGAGATGAATGATTTAATACTATCTGTTTATTTCTAAATTTTGTATTTTTTATTTTATTTTTAAAATATCACAACAAATCCAACGTTACAATAACGCTTCAAAGGAATTTCTCGACATAAAACGATTGATGAATTTGTCAGTTTATTATCTAATCAGCTATAAATACTATCACCAATATAACTGCTCAAGAAAAATTTCCTTTGGTTTCACAACCACCAACACAATTATATACATCTTATTAACCGTGCTATGGACAAGGTCCTCAATTATTTATAATCACCGAAAAAATGAATGAACAGAAAAGAAAGCATTCAAATAATAAACTACTACTAAATAGAAAGAAATTTTAATAGAATATTTCTGAATATTGCTTATATTCTGAATTCCTAAATTGTTCTCACAAAACTTGCCAAAATCTGTTTTATATTTACTAAGTGTTTTTTTTAAATGAATGAATGGAAAAAAATTAAAGATGAAATAATTCATTTGTCAAATCATTATTCGCTTGCTTATTAAAATGATAGAAAACTTTTCTTACAGCCAATCGACTCATTTATTTATTGAATGAAAATAAATAAATATTTAAAAAAATTCTGTACAAATTCTATGACTATTCAAATAGTAATGGTAAGAAAGTAATAAATAAGCCAGCTCGTCTCCTGTTAACTATTTCTACATCCAACTATAACCGACTACTAAACTATTTTACAAACATAATATCGCCTTTTTTATGCCTTTTCATTGGCAGTTATTCAGTTATTCGCTATTTATTATAGATGGAGAGACTCTGCAAAAAGAAAAAAAGAATTATTATGTGCAAAATTTCATAAATTTCATTGAAAGTATGTAGCAAACGACATAATATGGTTCAAATGAATTATTGATGAATCAATTTTCTGATAACTTTTCGCTTTCATTTGTAAAATGCCTGAAATAAATATTTTCATATTGCATTTCTCTAAATAATTTTATAGTCGACATATTTTGGAATTAGTTTTGGTTAATTTTTAGTTAATTTTGTCATAATGAAATCACTTTTTATTTGCCCTTTTCATGGTCATTTCATGCTCGTTGAATGAATAAATTGCCTTACCATTTTTTATGGAATATATAATCGCTACTGTTCGATATATTTACTGAATTTATTTTCCAAATGGAAGAAATCCTTTGACAGTTTCAAAAGCGCCCGAGACAACCGTTTTAGCTTTTTCAACTTGTTCTGTTAAGCCTAACTGGCCTATTATGCCTAAAAATTTATGATAAACTTGTTGAATTATGTTATGACATTTGCATTTTGAGAATTTCATTGTTTGTATTGTATTTCACAATATCATAGACAATCATAGATAATATTGGCTGTAAGAAAAGTTTTAAAAGTATCATTAAAACTTATTATCATCGTCGACATTCATTTCTTGCGCTAACTCTTCCGGTGTTTTCTTTCTCGATGATCCAATACGTCCATCAATTACGGCAACAGGAACACCATCTTCCTTTTTAGATATGTTATACTAAAATACTTTCCAATTTACCACTAAAGAAGAAAGCTTATGGTAATGGGAAACACATAATAAATCATATTTTCACAAATGATTCCAATAACACTTTTGTGATTTTTTATGCGAGATAAATAGTCTAAAACGTTGAAAGTGTTAAAGTAGCTCTCGAAAAAATAAATGAATCGGATGCTAAAAAGCAGTGAAAAAGCAATAGTAATAAATTAAAATTTCCCATAAAAGATAAGAAAAGTCTAAAAAAATTTTAATAAAAAAACTATTCTTTAGATTTATATAATAGTTTCTTATGCGCTACTAATTCATAATTGATAAAATGATAAATTTATTAATTCAGAAAAAGCATAATATTCTAATAAAAATTCTCCAGGAATTCAATTCACATTGCGATAAAAAATATGATTGGAATCAGGAAAAAAAAAAGAAAGCCAAATTTAGTTTACATTGCTTTATCGTCAATGTGTTGCTTTATTCGCCATCATTTGGAAAGGAAAAAAACTCGCCATTTATATCAGATCCATCATTTATCGCCAGATTAATACTACAGTAAAATTACTGATAGCGAAAAAAATTCAGACTCAATTTAATAAAATAACCATTCAAGAATTTTTATTTTATATTTGCTGTTGTTGGGCAATTCTATAAAAAATTCAGATTTGCTAATTTCTATAATTTTGTATATTTAAAAAAATTTGTGGGTAATTTGTCGACTAAAATTGAAAGAAATCGAACAAATACTATTTGAATTTTTTCAGATTTAACTCTCTAATTTAAACTGAAATAAATTAAAATTACCTACATTTTTCAAAGAAAACTCTAGCCAAAAAACGTTAAAAGTGTTTTCTGAATGTTCATTTATTATTTATTTTAAAAAATAGTTCCAAAGCGATCATCTTAAGTTTTGTTTGAAGCAGAGCGACATTTCCCCTCTTTGATTTACAATAAGCAAGTGGCTGGCACTCATCATTTTTGGTTAGACTCATTCTTCTGACTGTAAATACTGCTAGAAATTTTTACCAAGATTCAATTGGTGATTAGAAGCATAGTTGGGTCATCAGAACTATTCGGATTTTAAAACAACAGTTTACTGGTGTGGGAGAAGGGAAAGAGAAACAGAGGTCGAATACTTTCGACACGATAGGTTGAGCGATTATCCTACCTTATTCGAAAGCAAATTTTCCATTAAAAAAATGCGAGCCTTGGAACCAACTGAACTTCTATCCTCAAGTGAGTCACTGGAAAAAAATATTATAACAGCAGTCGGTGCAGCCGACTGAACAAATGGTTGGTTCGTGTTCTTAAAAGGACTTCCTTGTTGAAACTACCTTATTTCTGATATCTTGCCGCATTTTTTCTCGCTCTCTTTCCATTTTTCTGTGTTTTTCTTTTCTTCGTTCCTCTTGTTCAAGTCGTGCAGCAACTACCTGTGAGTTTTCTTTAATTATTAATTCTTAAGATTTAGAAGAGAAAACTTAATTCGACTTTGAGAACTGTTCAGTACAACTTTTTTAAAGCTCAAATTTTCGTGATAATTGATTAAAAATGAAAGTTATTTCACGGCAAACTAATTTAAAATGATTGCATTTCACTTATACTGAATCAGAGAAATTTCTCTTAAGAGAAATTTTTTTAAAAAAATTTCCTCACGCAATAATTAATTGCAAAAAGAAAA
Source organism: Dracunculus medinensis (assembly GCA_900625125.1). Lineage (NCBI taxonomy): Eukaryota > Metazoa > Nematoda > Chromadorea > Rhabditida > Dracunculidae > Dracunculus > Dracunculus medinensis. The sequence goes on along the minus strand of UYYG01000138.1, from coordinate 12,618 downwards.
GAAAAGGTGTGGTAGTGAACTGCAGAACAAAAAGCAAAAAAGGTAATTAAAATATAATAGAATAATGGAATACCTCTGGATCTTCGCCTGATTCTGTTTTCTCACCCCCATCACCTTCATTATCTCCGGTTAATTTATCAAGACCGCCTGAAAATTGTACGAATTAAATTCTATTTTACAACAAATCTCATTCCTCAATTATATTTATATTAAGCAGTCAGTCAGCAAATCATTTCACGTAGAATGTATAGTAAATTATGTATCCAATGTTTATTTATCAAAAGGATAATTTAATTCATATGTATCAATAAATTTATATGTATCAATGAAATCAACTAAAAAATGAAATTTCTAATTGAATTAGTGAAAATTTAATCAAATTTAGAAATGTAGTAGTCAACATAGATTTGCTCTTGATTTCAACCATTATAATTCAATGATTACAGGAGGCGAAAAAAATGGCAAAAACTCAACGAATCTTGTTTGTGCGTTTTTGGATGAAGAAATTTCTGTCCAGTTACATCTCGGAAAACTACACCGAAAGATTTTAAGCTTTTGAATAACAGCAGATGCCGAGTTTCAAATAAATTATGAGCATTGTTGACAGTTTAGTTTCCTACCACAACGAATATGTTGGATTCTAAATTCTGCTTGTCCAATAAGAGTGGGTCCAGGACATTTGAAAGTCCTCTTTAACCAATAGTGTATTTATGGATATAAACAGCTAGATATGTGAATATTTTTGTCAGCATCTTATTTACATTAATTTATGGTTTGTTTATTTCTAAGCATTTCTAAATATTCTAGCATCGTAATTCTCCATAAGTATTAGCGAAATGGTTCGGAATGCACTTCCAGTTATGCTTCGGATAATGTATAATGCATTATAGCTATGCAATATAGCTATGCAATATGTATACATCATAAATTTAGCCTTAAAGAGCTTTCTTTCTCTGTCTTTCTGCCCGTACTTTTTGAAAATCCAAATATATTCTTCTTAGTTAGAATGTTTGTTCGGCAATTAAGTATTTTTTTTGCACTGATAGTGTTATCCGAATTTTGATTCATAATAATCTTGATCTTGATAATCTTGAAATTTGCATCAACAGCGAAGTCGAAATGGTACTGGTCACACACCAGTACTTCCAATTCCAACTGATCCTTTGAAGAAAGAAGGCTTAATCTAGCAAACAGTGGAGTCAACCAAAAAAGAAATGGAAAAATGGTTATTGGAAGAACAAAATATGTGCTAATGTACAATGAGAAATCTGACAGCAACCTCGAAAAAGGGAAATTGAAAAATTTTTGCCGAGATTTTTGCTTTCATATTTCATTTCGAAAAAAAATAAAAAGATAATGTGGCATAATACTAATTCGCAGGCAAATTATCGCTCAGCTCCTTCCATAAATATTTATCCATTGCTTAATTTATAGAAAAACAAAGATGGATAACAATGTTAGCAAAATTGCAGAATTGTATGTTAGAAATGGTTCAGTTTAAAATGCGATTAGAAGAATAGATTCTTTAACAATTTTTTTATCCCATATGATAGACAGGTAAATGGTACTTCAGTAAAATTGTAATATAATTGCAACTGTAAAATATAAAACCTCAAAAAATTAGGGAAACGTCATGCGAAAAAAAAATAGGAAAATCAAATGGTCGCATGTGATCTAAAACCATTTTCGATTTACCAAAGTTTTGTTATTTTCGCGTAAAACTTTAGAATTAATATTTTGCACCTCTAATTTCAATAAGAATCCAAAAAGCTGCTGTATAAATTCTTATAAAAAATTTGATGCAAGGTTTTCAGCCATCATTATGTTAATTCTAATTTGAGGACCAAATTTTTTCGATAAGAAATTTAACCTCATGCATTTCTTATTTATTTGGTAATAATATTATAAAAGATACGAAAATACCAGAGAAAAGTAACGTAACGCATTCTGGGATTTTACCCAACAAAAAAGTTTCTTATTAAAAAAATCTTAGAAATGTTTTAAATAAGAAATTTTGCAAAAATTAAAATAATAATTGATATAATTTATTACCGATGATTTTCGAACTACCCACAGAAAACAAAAATAAAATAGAACTGTACCAGGATTTTCTAGGAATAAAATAGAGTAATTCAAAGCATTATTATTTATTTATTAGCAAAGATCAAACAGGTTCATTTCCCAAGTAAAATATTAATTCAATCGAACGATGTTATAATGGAAATTTCGAAGAAAATTTAGCAATTAACTAATAAATTCGCTCGACATAGATTTTAAATGTACGAATAAAAAATGGAATGAATTAATAAAAGTAACCGGAAAGAGGATTTCCTCCGAAAATAGAGCCAATAACCTTATTCATATTTTCTTTCCTTTTAGCTATGCTATAAATATATGGAATAAATAAATAAGAAAGAGAGACTAGAAAGTTTTTCTTGCGAAAAGAAAATAAATTGCTTCGAGCGAGTGCCACGCCTAAATTGCTCTCAAACAAATCCTGGTTTCGCTTTATTCCCAATAAAATCTAAGCCTAAACCTAGGCCCAATTATTTCTTTTGAACCAAATTTTTAATAAAATGAATTTTAAAAAAATTTCAACTTTCTCAGCATGAGCAAATAATAAATGTTTCCATTTATAGATTACATATTAAATGTTATTCATTAAATTAAATAATTCATTAAATGAAGTGAAGAAACATTAATCTATGAAAAACTAATTTAAAAATCTTCATAAATAAATGCAAAATACAATTAATTTAAGAAGATGAGAATATTTTGATAAATTTTAAAAAGCTTTTGAAATTTATTTTGAAATTTCGAAAAAATCAGAATTCTAGGATACGTTCATTAACATTCAGCTTTTCTAAAATCATCACACCCCTACATATTATTTATATTCATCCTTTGTTTATTGTTATATTCATTGTTTATGGCGATTTTTATGAGATTTAGCTCGATGGAAACGTAGGTGGCGAAGGCTTCGAACGTGGCATTTTATTTTTCCTCGGTTCCTTTAGATGACACCATAAAAATCCGTAGGCTAACAATGTGAAATTTTCAAGCTTAAAATTTTAAAATACTATCAATAAAATTTCGCCACTTAAGAATTTTTAATAAGTAAACTTCAAAAATTATTTGTTCCCATTCAAACAAAACAAGAATATATATAAATCAAATTGAACTCCTATGCACCTATTTCCATGAATCTTAGATGGTCAAAGAGGCCAATTCAGTGGACTGGCTTATTAGCTTATTTTTTTTCGTTATGTCTTGAAATCTGTAGTACTTACATAATTTTCTTTTCTAACAATGAATATTCAAAGAAAATGGTTTAATTCGTTCAAAAGAAGAAAAAAGCAAGAATTGCGAATCATTCCGTCAATAGTTTATTGTAATAAATCCAAATCAATCCACCAACCTTTCATTTCATTAAGTTTCCCACCAACGACTTGTTTCATAACAAAACTTGCCATTTTTTCTTGAAAAGCCAATCTGAAAGTATAAAATAAAATATTTAAAAAAAAAAAAAATGAATGGCGACAATAAAAAGTTTTATGGCTAATCAAAGGAATTAAAAAGGAATACGAATTAATTTCCAAAAATTTAATGTCTAAAATTAATTATTCCTCTGATTTTGAATGCTCCTTAAATTATTTTCTTAAGGTTTAAAGAAAAGAATGAAATTTGTTAATGAAATAGATTTTAATAAATTTAATTTATTTCCAGTTTATTTGCTTGCATTTTTCATTTAAAATTGCCACTGTGACCAATTAATTTATGTGAATGTGTCACTTATTTTTGTAATATGGCCAATGAAATACTGAAAAAAGCGGTCAAGAATAATATCAAATCGGCAAAAGAAAAGCGATTCAATTTTTTCTGATTTCTATGAATAGGAAATGGCGAAAAAATGGCGAAATGGCGAAAATCTTGGTAGTTTTATTTATTAACGAATATTCCTATGATTTTGGATAAAAAATTTGCTTTGAAAATTGAATAAATAGCTGATTAAAATAATAATAAAACTACTTGAGAAAATTTAAAAATTCATTTTGAATAGTTTTTCACGAATTCTATTGTTTGCAATTTTTGTTTTTTAAAAATAAACTTTAATCAGATGAAATTCATTTGCCTAATATAACAACTAAAAAACAATCTATTTATTTTTAGTTATTTGACAATCTATCATTTATTATTCGTAAAAAACAATAAAAGAGAAAAGTTCTTTTATTTTTAAACTATTTATAATTAAAAAATTTTTCTCGTTATTATAATAATGCATTCTAATGAAATAAAAAATGCACATTAAAAGCAGAAATAATGATAAATTTTAAATGAAAATTTCCGATTTATTCGGATAAATTTTTGAAAATAAAATGTCTTAGAGAATTATTTATTATTTACGTTCAGCAGTCAGTTTTCATGATGATTTTTTATCAATTTTTTCGCATTTAATGAACAAATTAAAAAAATATTATAAATCGAGACGAGCAAAAGCTGAAAGAAAAATGTAATCGACATAGATTCCCACGCAAAGAAATTAAATTCGCAAAAATATATAAAATATATAAGCGAATAGTTAGGAAATGCTATTGTGTTGCACATTTGAACCAAAAATTTGTGAAAAATATTTTTTTTGTTAATTTTTTGTTAATAAGAATAAAAATTTTGAATCATAAAGTAAAAGTAGTACTTATATGTTAGGTAATTCTAAAAGTCACCGCAGTTTTATAAGACTTTGATAGACTTTGATCTTTGATATTTTCGCAAAAAATTAATTTTTTTGTCTCACATAATTGCATTCGCCCTCGCTCCAATATTTTCGGCATTAATGACATTGTCACAAAGTATCGCATGCACTGGTTAGGTCCACTCATTATAGAAGCATAAAAGTCTGGAAATTGCCCCATATAATTATTAGCTAAAAGCACTATGATGGATGGTACCAGAGCGAGGAGGGCCAGTCATGATGCAATACGATGGAAAAGACCTGGCCTCAGTTATTTTCAAACATTGCATAATGACACACACAAGGAGATTTGGAAATATCTCACCACGGAGGCCCAGCGGAGTCAGATAAATTAGCAATTGTAAAAGAAGAAAGAAGAATTATACATTAACTAAATTTGCTAACATCTCCCTTTTATTGCAACGAACAATGCTAATCTTTTTTTAAATTTATCACTAATTTATTAGTCCATTTTTCTAAAATTTTTTTTAAATTCTTACGATTTATTCAACAAAAAAAAAGTTAATTTATATCACAAGTGAATAAAAAAAACGATTACGTTAATTATTTCAATGAATATCAAAGTTACTGCGGTTCCGTCAATGAGATTAAAATATTAGATATTTATTACGTCTCGAATAAATTTGAATGACCCTCAGCTGGTCCCGATAATATTCCAGAAATATATGTAAAAAGTGCCTAGTCTACTTAAGCTTTTCTCTAGCTTATAAGAGTATGAAATATGGTCTAAATCTAAAAATCTGGAAATTGCCCCATATAGTTCCCATTAAAGGAAACACCTATGATCTTTCCACTACAGGCCTATTAGCCAAACATGCAATGCTATACTGAAAAAACCAATTCGAAAAAAATCGCTTCGCTACGTTAATGCCAGTAATTTAATATTCTCTTATCAATATGGCTTATGCACGGAGAAACCCACTATTTTAGAAATATTAGCTAATCTTTTTAATATCACCTGGTAATGGGAAAATAGTATCAACCGCCTATCTAGATCTGGCTATTTCATATGCTTTCCCATAATAAATTGCTAATCATCATTAATGGCATTAAAAGGGCCTTGCATACCTAAATATGACAATATTTAAGACACCGGTACCAAGCTGTCGCTCTGATTAAACCAGTCATACCTCAAGACAGTTATATGAACCGTTATTTTTAGTTATTTATATTAATGATATTAATGATATCACAATGCATGTGCAAAGATATGTCAATTTATACCATTTTTCTCTACATTGATAAAGTAATGTAATTTATTATTTTTATGGTAAAATTTATGGTAATTTTTATGGACAATCTGTCACAACTGGTTATATGAACAAATTAGCACTTCCTATTCAAAAATTTGGCATATTAAATTTAGCGATAAATTCGAAAAGATTCCTTCTTTCTCATCTTTTTATTAATACTAATATAATCAGACTTGTATTGCTATCAGACTTTTATCAGAATAATGAAAATCTCGATTTCGACCTCCACTTTAAAACAATAGTAAAGAAAATTTCAAGAAAATAAAATTTTATTTTTCGGCCATTTAAAAATAGAACTAAAAAATTTTGTTATTAAAGTATATATTTATATATTGCAGAGCGTTCGTTCGGTTCCTTGTTCCTTTTTGAGTATAATACAAACGGCTCCCTTAAATGCCGCAAATCAAGTAAATCAGTTGGAGTACTCCAGAAATACTTTGCAAATCTTCTCTTCTAATAGTAATCTTAATTTTAAAGCATAACTTCAATTAAATAACCTGGACCTCCTCTCATTTCATTAAATTAGGCAAGATTTACCTTATATTTATAAAATTCTACATGATATCAAATTTGATTGTTCAAAATATAATTTTAAGTTAAATTTAAACCCAAATGCAAACTAAAATAAGAACTCATGACTTATTCGTACCATTAATTACTGAAATGCGCTGTCGAACCTATTTAAAAGAAAAAAAATTATATAAGATCATCCATGATATTGTTTAAAAACTTCGCATTAAGCTGAAAGTTTTTCATTATGCGATTATATCATATTTCATATGTAAGGAAAAATGAGAATAAGAATAAAGAAGCTCATTCCTACAATCCATTATCAAATTATGAGTGGACTATCAATTAGTAGTACCTTATTCCTTCGCCAAATGAACCAATCTGAATTTGAATTTTCTATTTCATGAATTAATTTCTACCGTAGAAGAAATGGCAATTTCCAACATTAAATCACATTTTTATCGCAACTTTAGCTCACTTACCATATTCTCAAGAGTTTTCACCAATAACCTTTTATTATTCCGTTTTCTCGACAAATTCCTCAAAGGAAAATGCCATTGATAATAGGAAAACATGATTTTTTAACATAAATAACATCTAACCGCAAGAAATTTCTGAGGGACAAAATATCTATATATCTATTATCTCATTAATATTTACATGGACCTTAGGATTATGGCACTCACAAGTAAAATAAATGGAACTGCAACAAGCGTTTATATTCTTTGTTATTGGAGGGAGCATAGCTACTGCTTAAACTATAATCTTGAAACCATCAAGGCTGTTATTAAAAAATCTGAGCGGTGGTTTCAAATTACCTGTAATTCCTCAAATGATTCACTGACAAAAATTCTTAATCATGCTGACAATCAGTGCAAAGGATCTAATCAAAAATGGAAGCAATGATCATATTTAATTAATCGCTATTATCAAGATTATAAAAAATAAAAATACAAAAAAGTTAATTTGATAGAAACATTATCAAACTGCCGTCGATGCTAATAGTTCTAACAAAAGAATTCATTACACTACTGTTTTAAATTGGAATGAAAAACAGTTTTTATTATACAACGAACAGCAAACAAACAGCAACGAATTTAATAAATTTATTGATAAAAAAGTGCTTTTTACATATATTCTTAAATGATCTATGGAAAGATATGAAATGGTTAATTTCTAGGAAAAACATTTATTTTAATTCGAACAGCTTGGAGACATCTTATCCTTGTAGTTAGTGGAGCTAGGCTAATCAATAATAGTGAGGGCTGCCAAAGGAAGAAGATTAATCCTAAACTATGGATTTTTTAATAGGAAACATGCAAAAATTAATGTAAGCATGGATTGACATGGATATGCATAAAATTAAGTGCAAAAATGCATTTTATAAATTTTATTCACTAATAATCTATGAATGGAATGGAATATTACGAGAAAAGCGATTTATAGCGAAAAAAAATGAAATCCTATCGAATATTATTGAAAGAGGGAAGTTTGCTGTCGAAAACCTCACGACTGATGCGAACGCCTCATTCTTTCTCTTCATGGGACGGAAGAAACACGAAGAATATTGAAGAAAATAAAATATGGAGATTTCGAACAATTCATCGTTGTATGCACCGCAATGCCCAACCAATAAATGGAAATCAATATAATGAATTCCTCGAGCATATATATATATAAGTATTAATTTTTACTTCCAACGATCGATAAAGTAAAAGAAGTATGAAGTGAAAGTCATTAAGGACTAAAGATAAAGTCTGAATATATTCGAACAGAAAGGAAGTAATTCGGCGCCATGTTCATGATCCTTCTCGATTCGTTTTTAGTGGTTGCCATGTGGACTATCTCCCTCATCTCCTTTTTATGTGTTCTTAAAAATCTAAGAAATTTTGCAATGGTGTGGTGATCCTCATCTCGCCATAGATTGCATTCCTCAATTTTCCATTTGTTATTCTCAGCACTATCTCTCTTTCTAGTGAATTATTTCCGCCAATATATGACCAAAGTAGAGTCAGTTGAAATATTTCGTAGCAGCACAGTTGAAAAAAAACCCAATTTAAAATTTATTGTTAATTTTATTTCTGTAAATTTATATATTTTATAAAATATATTTTATAAAAAATTTCTAAAGCAAAGATCACCCTGATTAATTGAATTAAAATAAAAAACTAAGTGACTAATGCTCACTCACTTTTCCTAGATAAGTTCGCTCCATTGTTGGTATAGTGAGAAATTTTTGCCATGGAGCCACTCGGCAACAGAAATAGAGGTGAGTCGACAGCATTCCTTCGATTTTTTAATGATAATAGATTGCTTCTGTCGGAGGTAAGATATGAATTCCTGACTCTCAAGACGATGACTGAGCAACTAACTACTAGTCATCCTACCAATTAAAAATGAAACATCACAAGTTTCGTTCATCATTTCGGATTACGATACTTCGCTAGAGGCATCCACAACAGCACTGAAAGTATGAGAAATCGCTTTAGCATTACCAGGGTGATGGGTTTTCAGTTCACCAATAATAACAGGTTTATATTTATAGGTATATGTAAAGAAATCAGGGCATAAAACCATTCGTTGTTGCTGTAAAACAAAAAAAGAATTACTATTTATGAGAGCCTTGATACGTAATGTAAAGGTACCATTATTATAAATAAAAGTCCATTATGAACCATTCAGCCAAAAGACTCCAAAACTTCGTTCCGTTCTGGTAGATTTTTAAAATTTTTTTAAAATTTCTTCAAAGCTGAAAAGAATTCCACTCGAAATGAAGCAAAGTAGTGAAGTTACAAATGATAGAATAATACGGAAATTTTTAAATTTTGAATATTCTTGAACGAATATTTATTAAAAAAAAAATTATATTCTTCGAAAAATTTATAAATTTTATTTTGATAAATATTTAAAATATAACGAAAGATTGTTGAAAAGGTAGTTATAAATATTATTTTGGACACTAATAATTATCATTTCAATGAAATATTAAAGAAATATTTCAATAATTGATATCTGATCAATCCACAATGACTGAAACTTCGGCGGTACACAATCAGCTTTTTTTTTGAAGTGCTCCCTTAAACGTTTTAATATTTTCATAGAAATCTCGCTCTCAACATTGTTCACTTCTTCAGCTTCATCATATACATATCTTGACCAAGACTTACTGCAATTAATTGAAAATATATTTCAAAAAACTAGCAACAAAGAAGGTCATTTATTAATTGTCACTTATTAATGATCACAAATTCTTTAATTTTTTTAGATGACATTTTAAGTGATTTTCTCACTTATCAGATTATATCAGACTATATAACAGCAAGCGTCGTAGCAAAGAAAGGTTTATTTGTTGCTCGTTTTTCAAGCGATTTCAAATTATTTAACCTTGTAAAACAATGAGGAAAAGAAAAGTGCACTTACAGCTCATTGATTGATAATTTTAAAATTCGAATGTTTGATTTGAATCCAAAATTTGGTGATATATCACTTGCATACAAAGTGCTATAAAGCGAAGTCATTATTATAATAATTATTATTGTTAAGATATAATCTGGAGAGATTGTTACGAATATTTAAGATTAAACAAGATTAAATATGCAACAGTAAATAAAAAATACAACATAAATATAAATATAATATAAATATAAATATAACAACAAAGCAAATTAGAATACCACGGTATATTTGCATTTTTTATTGTGCGTATATGCAGATCGCTAACTTCTACTCCAACTTCTTTCGCAAGAGCGATAAATAAATCTGCAAATCAATTATGCATAAATTTGTTTAAATTTATTTATTAATCAGTAATTATTAAATTAAAGAATAAAATCCGCGCAAATAAGCACAAATATTTAATTTAGCATGCGAATTAGTAAGGAGCCAATAAGTAAAAGGTGACGACCGATTCAAAATTTTTTCGAAAATAATCACATTCGGATCGACTGACCATGACTAATATTAACTTTGTTACATATATTATTTGGTAATGTAAAACCATATTCCATCCACAAGACATCATTTGAGTGAGCACCGTAGCAAAGAAATATTTGTTTCTTATTCGCTATTAATTTGCAACTTATTATTTTATAACGCTGAGCGATGCTATCCCAGCAGGCATACGCCTAAACTTTCACATCGTTTTACATTATATATAATTTCAAATATTATTAGAAAAAAAATTTTTGCATTAAAATTCATCTGAAAATAGTATTGGCCTCTAATATATTGAACCGTTGACCAAAAATACTAAATAAATTGATTTCAGTTAAATTTAATTATTGGAACGAACATTACAATCATTACTGTGATTGAACATATCAACAAAAGGAATAACAGCCAACGAATTTCCTTCTTCACCATCGATGGATGCATGAGGTTTATCGAAGGCTGAGAAAATGGATCTCGTATTAACTATGTGCCATGCCCAGAAAAACCTCTCCCATGTCATCGAATCACATATTAAAGAGAGCTGAAAGATAAATTATATATATTATATATATAAATTATTATATAAATTATATATATAAATTATATTTATTCATCCTCAACTAATTTAAGAAACGATTACGATATAACGAATTATGTGGAGCGCTTGCCGGCATCTTTATTATATCGTAAGGTCATAAGGTCTTCTATTCTTTATAGTTTGTTGAAATCAAAGTTTGGCGGCCTTATGTTCGATCCTCCCATACTGTTTCCTTGCGCACTTTGTGCTCGGTTATTAATTTAACTCTTCTTACTTATTGTTTATATTTAATAAACAATATAAAGCATAATTATAATCTGTGGTGCTTGCAGTAAATTGTAATTGTATATTAACTTTTACAAAGTTTTGTGACTATGGCAAGTGCGATCAGATACACGATAGAATTAAGAAAGTTTACTTTGAAAAAAGGCACTAGAAAAATAATACTTCATCAATATTCTGCAGATGGTAATGAATGGAAGCACTTGGCTAGGCAATAAGAAGGCAAAGGAGATGCCAAGGAGAATACTCATAATTTCATAAAAAACCTTTTTGCTATCGCTGAATAAAAATGAAGCCTTACCTTATACTTTGGATGACTGTTTGGATGAAATGATTTTTGAAAATCTACACGACCGTCGACATCTGCATAGATGGTTGAAAAAAAACTGTGAAACTTCAAAAAGAAACAATGAAGAATTTGTTCGTCTTTTCAATCAAATATGAAACCAGTTTTGGGCAAAATATGTCAACAAAGGAAAAAAATAGAAATCTCAAAATTCGATAATGAATCCAAGGATGCCAAAGTATTGATGTTTTTATATGATAAAGCTTGTAAAATCAACAAATGGATTAACCAATGGATTGGATTGAAATAGATTAATCTTGGATGAATCCAAGATTAATCAACTCAAAGAATCTTGATGCACTGCTTCTTCTTCTTCTAACAGCTCTCACCATCACTGGTTAGGCTGACTCCGGTGATTACAAGGGTAAGACGTTTCTAAACTGCGCGATCTGATGCCGCCGTCGACAGTAATAGAATCAATTTTTTCCATCGTTTAAATCCATATATTGCTGGCCCATCTGTGCTTTCAAAATTTTGACTCCGACGGTATCAATCCAGGTCTTGGTTGTTTCACCTCATTTTTGATGCCACTACAGGGTTTAGCAACCAATGAAATTAGTTCTTGTGGTGGACGAAGAAGAAAGATGGTAATATAAATGCAAATGGTTGTGAAATTTTGTCCATTCGGCAAACCCGTAAAATATCATATCCCATTTAACCCTTCACATTTCATTTAATGTTAATTATGTCACATTCATTTCATTTCTCGACATCGTTTTCGGATCTCACTATATCTACTAGCGTCCCTCAAATGTCTAGCAAATTTCCTTTAATGCTCTAAAAGACCTCACTGTACCACAATCCTTATTATTTATTGATAACCAACCAAGCAGGGCGACAAGGCCATGTGCTTGTATTAATAATAACAATTAAGATAACAGAAAAAGAAAACACAAAACAACAAAAAAAAAATATATAACATAAACAAAATTAATTATAAAACAATATGACAGAAATTAACAATTTAAAGAGGAAATTACAGATCAATATAATATACTACAATTCGAGG
>UYYG01000137.1:0-75820 GCA_900625125.1 Dracunculus medinensis | reverse complement strand
TAAATACATTTGCAATATCAATATCAGAGGTGATAACATTATCATTATGTTGCAGAATTAATTGTTTACGTGGATTTGTAAATTTTCTTTTGATATAGGTCCAGAAAGAATTTCTATCAATATTTAAAAGTTGTTCTTCTTTATTTGAAAAGTAATTATGAATGGCGCTACGGAAACTTTTTAAGCTTTCTTTTCTTTCTTAAGCTTTGCAGAGAGATCATTTGGCAATTTGGTTAATTGATATTTAGTATAAAGCTTCTTGATACTTTTCTTAAGGGATTTTGTGAGAAAAGTGGGAATCGACCTAATGTTCGTTTTTCTTAAAGGGATATATTGGTCTATTAGATATAATATGATGCTATTAAGAAAATTAACTTTTTCATCGATAGAGGGAATTAAACAGAATAAGAAATCCCAGTTTATTTCTGCAAGGATAGAGTTAAAGATTTCATAATTACAGTGACGGTAACTTCTAGAAAATCTCGAGGGAGGTGAATAACGGTCTAATTTTAATGAAGCATGAATGATATTGTGATCACTATTACAAAAAGGTCCAAGACTCTAATACTATCAACAAGAGAGGTAGAGGTAGCAAACACAACATCTAATATAGTGTTGTATCTAGTGGCGACCTTAACTTGTTGCTCTAGACCAACATAGGTACAAAAGTTTAGAAAGTCCTCTTCAAATTTATTGCTACTTTTTATTGCTAAAACTATTTTCCCAATCTATGTTTGGCATATTAAGATCACCAACAATTACATAATCAGTACCAATTAATTTTAATTTTAATTTGAGTAACAAGTTGTAAAGGTCCCTAGTGAATTTGCTTCCATAGCCCGGTGTGCGATATAGATTTAAAAGGGAAATATTTCTGTTATTAAGATAAATTTTAATTACCAAAAATTCAAAAGAGGAGCAAACATAATCATCGAAGGTTATAAATTTATAATAATCAGGAATAAGCATGATAAGCCCACCTCCATGAATATTTGAACTATTTATTGTTCTACCCTGGCGTCATACTATAAAGCCGTCAAAGTTTAGTTCGCGATTATCAATAGAGTCATCCAACTACGTTTCATTGATATAGAAAATACTGTTTGGGCTATCAATTAGTAAGAGTCTTAAATCATAAAGTTTATATTTTAAACTTCTTGCGTTAAAAAAAATATAAAGATAAATTACCTCCTATTTTATCAACCTTACTTGATAACTTGTCCTAGGCTGCTGCTGACTGATGAGAATATGTTGGAATCAAAAAATTGCTCGTTGGTGCAATCCATTGGCGAGGCTGCCTAAGTTCCACTATTTGAAGATTTCTGACGACATACTTTTCAGATTGAAACTTTGATTTCGTGTATAACATTCTTTTCGCAGCTGTTTATCTAGCAATAATTCTATTTTCGTCAGATCTTTTCGCTAAAAACTTCCAGGGGGAACGATCGAGCGTTACCATCCGTTACGCAAAACAGACATGGCCATATGCTTATCATCGAGACGAATTATAAGTACTCGTGGTCTGCCTGTCCCCTTCCTTCCATGACGACGAACCTCCTTAATGAATTCAGTCTTGAACCCAGCGGCAACTACAATATTTTCTGCTAAAAGCCTATCGGCAGTAGCAGATTCATCATCCGTAGATTTCTCTGGAATGTTTATGCCAACTAGACATGGTTCTTTTTCCTTCTTTTCGAAATATTCTTCAATGGTTTCCAATACTTGTTCAGTTTCAATTTTTGAATGCTCGAAGTTGCCCAAAGACGAAGCTTTCAAATTATTAATATCATTCTTAAGTTCTTCGTTAACCTTTGTAAATATTTCAACAGATCTAGTTAAATGCATAATTAGATCTTGTTGTTTTTCATATTTCTCAGTAATGGAAGCTAGTTGTGACCTCAGATCTTCGATAGTTTTATTTAAACAGCTAACATCATAATTGGAAACGGCCCCATAAACTACTACCTTTTTCGGTGCCATTTGGAATTTCCTCTTATCTTACAAGTGAACGGTATAAAACAATAAGATCAATATACTTTGAAAAGAATATCTTTCAGACGAATGTAATAAGATTAATGTATTCCTTCTATAGTTTAGCGAAGCACAATACAATAAAATAATGAAAAACAGAGAGAATGACTAACACAACCGCTCACGAGAATAGAATTAAATAGAATATAGAATGCACCTAAAAAAATAATTGGCATGCGCTAACCACTCACTATACCATATTCTCATGAGGAATACGAAATACGTCATTGTCTTGACTTGTCTTGATAATGATGTTGTCAGCATTAAATCAGTCGCTAAGAGCAAAATCCGTTTCGCTGCGGGGAAACCCAATTCTTATATATTCACAAGTGATTCTCTGGCGAAAGGATTATATTCAATCTTAACTAGTAGAACTAGCAAAACCAAAAATGTTGTATTGTATTTCTAATCTTTTCAAATTATTGAAGTAAAGGAAGAAAATAAAATAATCCCAAAAATAACGATAAAATTACGAATTTGAGAGTTGTTTTATAGGACACCGTAATTTAAAGAAATAATTTCAGTCCATAACCGTAGAAATCAGTCGTTCAGTTCCTATAATAACCCACAACTCTTTCTCAATTTCTAGCCAACTTTCTGCCTTTTCTCAGTTATTCAGTTTCAGAGCACCACTCTATATTCTGGCACAAGTTGTGCTGGCAATGCATCTGTGCCACAACACTATTAAATCAAAAATTTCAAACATAGCCAACGGAGACTAGCTGGAAATGATACGCACTAATTCTACTCGAACTGAGTTGGCTTAAGTCATATTGTATGTCATTCTTTTGTCGAAAATTGCATCATTATTTGATCTCAATTATAATAAAATTAATTAGAACAAAAAAAGGAAAAAAAGGAAAGGATACAATTGAATAGAATTTCAGGTAAGCCTCATTTAAGATTTTCAAATTCAACTGTGGTGATCTAGAGATTTACCAGTATTTCAATTCTCTAATAACCCTCTGGCAAAACTATCTCATTCCAACAGTCAATGATATGAAAACCTTATCAGAAATAGCGCTGAATATGTATTAAATTATAGTGACCACGTAAGATTTACAGGACAGTTACTTATAACGATTGTATCAATTTGCATCAATCGATTTTATTGCACACGAGAGGGCAGACCAAACCAGAGCATCAGTCCATAGATTTTGAATACGCTGATGAAATAATTAGTCCTTTTCTCTGACGAATTGCAAGTGATATTAAACGATGTACCAACAACTGCAGTAAGAAAGGATTCAGAGCCAATGTAAAACTTAATAAAACGAAAGTCTTATACATAAGAAGCTGATAAAATATCTATTTTTATCAACTTATCAACTTTTTATCAACTTATTTTTATCAACTTATCGCTGAATGCCAGACTTTAAATATCTTTGATCCACTTCAATCCCAAACAGCGAAAGACTGATAATGGTAACCAGAAATGCGGCTGACGAAACTTTTATGGATTCGCTCGATCTTGATATACGAGATATTGCCAATGAAAGTGGAGGATATTAAGAAGATATCTACCTTAGCCACTCATGCCTAAAATAGATTTTACAGGTTCATCGTGCATGTAAAATATGACTACATCCACCTGCGCTCAAATACTATTTGCATTAATACTATTATCACAGAATGCCATCTTCGCTGGCTGACATATTCTTTGTCATTCATCCACCACAGGAGTTGGCACACATATCACTACTTGCTAAACCCTAAGATGAGTGGTGTCATAAGCGAGGAGGCCAATCAAGACCTGGACTGATGCAGACATGAAAAGAATGTAGATGGACGAGCGATATATGGAATTAAACGATCGAAAAAGCAGTGGCTTCCATTACTCTCACCGATAACGGACCGAATAGTTTGAAAATGCCTCTTTCCCTTGTAGCCAGCGAAGCCAGTCTAATGGTGAGAGGAATCAGAAGAAGAAAAATTCGCTGTTTATTTTATTCATTACGAATTTATTGAAATAAACATAACTAATTTCGATAAACACTCACTTTTAACAATATTTTCACCACTGTACAAACTGAAACCAATTCAAATGACGCAGATAATTGATGTAAGGTTATCGCCGATATTTTCATCCGTTTCACCGGAGAGTTGCTTGATATAGAAATATAAATTGTCAAAATAATTTCATGAATAATTACAACAAACGACTACCGAAGTAAGGCCTTTGGCTTTTAGTTACGGCGTTTGTAACCAAATATTTAAATAAATAATATGAATATTAAGTCGTTGGTGCTAGCTGCGCTAACTTTAGCATTATTATGGTTAGAATTTTTTGCTGTAGAAACACTTGGCGGTGGAAGTACCGGTGAGCACTACTTAGAAGTACCATCGGCGGGTTTTTTAATGATAATGACAGATTCATCCGAGGCAAGAGTTCAGCCTTGCTCCTAACCAATATTCCCTTTCTTAATATTCTGTCTTATTAACGTTTATTTGACAATCCAAAAGAAAACGCTAAGAAATGATAATATTAATAATATTAATAACATTAGTTAACATTTTATTATTACTATTATTATTTGTTATTATTAATTATTATTAGTTTTTGAAGAAAAGTTTTATTATTAAATTCAGTCATATCGAATACTTTTAATATAAATATTAATGTTTTATAAAAAAAAAAATTTTTCTAGTGTATATGCGCCTGTTGCACCACTAAAATTATATTTTCATAGGAAAATTTTGTTCTTTCGTTAATAAAATTTATCACCTTATCATCTTATCGACGACACTTATCATTAGAGGAAAGAAAAATGTCGAAATATATTTAATAATTTTAAAGGCATTTACATTTTTAAGCCTTTAATTGGTCCATTCTTTAGTAAGTAAGTTGATGACTTAGTGTAACTTAACGAACCAAACCAAAAGGATGCGTGCTGCTTGATGAAATTAGGAAAATAGGAGATAAATAACTAAGTTATTTAGTAATTAAGCAAATAAATAAATAGATGGGTAAATAATTTGGCCACTGATTAGTAAAGTGTAGTAAAGTAAAGTAAAGTAAAGTGTTCCACGTCAATATGATAATTATGCTCGATATATAATCTCTTATCACTACCATAAATTTATATTCCATTCAGCTTAGATTAATTTATATTTTTTTAAATGAAGCATTTGTGGTACTTCAACTTATGCACCCGATATACTTGCCACTAATATCGTCGTAAATTCCACTTTCATCTCTATATTTTCTCCTCACTACGCTATTTCCCCAATAAAAATTTTTAGACAAACAGCAGTGATCAGTCACCGGTCAGGCAAAACGGAAGCACCAAACAATAATTTGTTAATTTGTTAATTGTTAATTTCTTCGTGAAATTCTAAAAATAATAAATTTTTTAAAAAACAAGATCATTTTATTAATTCTTGATTGATTATTTGAAAGTTATTAAAACAATTTTCAGCTTCGAATCGTAAACTAAATGATTAGCATTCACTATTTCTGTTTATTCCGCTCGCTTCCGCTGTTAGGAAGAAATTTTTCGCAAGGAGTTAAGTGCACGGTTTGCAAGTATCACCTGCTTTTCCACCTGCCATTCCGATCGGATCCGATTCCGGAAGCGCAAGACGATAATCAGTTACCGGCTATTCTGCCTTTAGGCATTACGATTACAAGTTACCTTTATTTAACATATCTACTAGTCAAGCAGTGTTTATTGATGATTGTTACTGTCAAATTTCCTAAATTTTTAAAAACTTACCGACAAATTTTATTAATTTTTTTTTATTTATACAAATTGATATAATAATAATTTACAATATCTTTCTTGTTTTATTTTATATTTTTAATATTATAATATATTTTAGTATTATTTATAATTTTAATATAATTTCAATTTTAATTTTTAATTTCAACTTTAATAATTTTAATATTATAATAATATTATAATATAACACATTAATATTTAACATTTTCAATTTTAAATTAAAATTATTTTCGAATTTAATTAATTAAATAATTTTTAAAACCTTTTTAATTATATCAATTTTTATTATAGACAAGCGAAGTGCATCAATTAAATAAGTAAGCAAGTGGTTCGCGTTCATCATTTCCCTTTGGACGAATTCCATTAGATGTTTTTGGCTGAGACTATTATTATTACCACTGTTATTAAAAATATCTTTAGAAAAAATTTCGAAATTTTTTAAAACTTTTTTTTATTTTTTTAATTTAATTTTATTTAAATTCAACTTTATTGAAAAATATTTAGTAAAATTTTAATTTTATTTTAATTGATATTTCGCAGTAATTTTTCACTTCTTCGAGGGGAGAACGAATGGACTAAAATTGTTAAAGAAAACGTTTTATCGACGCATTTTTCCACCAAACATGCAAAAGCAATGAGCCAAAAAGTATTAAAATTGCTTTGTTGTGCAGCACATGTGGATTCAACTATCAGTGGCAGAATTCTTCGACTAAACGCATCAGTGCAAGTGCAAATGATAGATGTGCGACGAATCGATAAGTGCATCGATTTTTTCGTTGCAAATTTTTTCGCTATTAATATTTGTGTTTGTTCATTGCCATTCATCCATTTCTTGTTATTCATTCTTGGATTCGTTTTCCTCCTCCTTCTCTTCATTTGTGGTACTTGTGGTGTCCTCCGTCTCCTTCATCCTTTCTCCATTCTTCAAGTTCCAAATTTCCTTGCTTATTGATTTTTCTGGCACAATGGGAACTCCGACTTAGGGAACTGGGGGATAAAAACAGAAACTGACTTCGGGAAGCGTACCTGGAACTTTTTCCAAAAAATTTGCTGAAGGTTACGCAGCTTTCTCGCACTATTTCTCATTGGTGCATTGACAAGTCGCGACGCAAAACATCTGACCGCATCGCACGATTCATCCGCGTTCTGATTGATATAAATAGCGAGGGTAACGCCCTCTTCTCTATAACAACGAGAGGCGATGTTGCTGTTCACAGCAGCGGTTAGTTGTTGTGGGCAGCAGAACAATGGGGTGAGGCCTTGTGGGTGATTGTGGTGCGTGTGTGTTGCTTGAAGGGGGTGTTTTATATTGTGGGTCTTGTTTTGGAGGTATGGGAATGTGGTTGGAGTGGCTTAATTCGGGTTTGCCAGTAGGGATTGTTTACAAGTTTGGAACGCGGATTTTTCATGGTTTGGCACTGGCTAGCAACGAAATTTGCATGTCGAATAGCGCAAAATGGAATTAAATTTAATTTGTGTGTTGCGGAGGGGTTTTTGTTTCGTTTTTTTCCTCACATTTTTTATCCTTCATTTTTGTTTCAAATAGTTGGTTTAGGTATTTCGTGATATCGGTTTTTTTCACTGATTTAATTTAATTTATTTTTGCATATGTTTTGATATCCATTTTTATTGTATCTTGATGTCTGGTGGTAGTGATTTATTTAGAAAAAACTCAACTGTTTTTATCATTCCTAAAAGTTACCGTAGTTGTTTTTATTCTCACCCTTTTCTTTTGAAGCATCGAAAAAATTTTAAATAACGAAAGGTAACGAATTGTTTAAAGTTGATATAAAAAGTTTTCTAGATGAGAGTAGGAGGGTTTTCATCAGAGACGTTACCATTGAATCGCATGAAAAATTCGAAGTTTATAAATGGCGATGTTATTCTTGATGGTTTAGCGAATCGTTTTAAGCGTTGGCCATATTCGCGAGATGTGAGTGCTTTTCAGCCAATTCGTGGTCACATGAAACGCTTTTTGTCGCCTAATTCTATGAGGTTTCTCTTTTTTCATCTCAATTTGTTTTTTGGTTTTATGGACTATTTGATTATTTCGTAGAAGTTTATTGGTAATGAATTGATAAATAAAATAAGAACCAGTCAAAAATGATTCTGAAACTCTTCTACCTTGGTTGATATTAGTGATAGGTTGTTTATAGGTTTCGCGGAAATCATCGAAGAAGAAGTTCAGTTTCGATATCAGTTCCCTTCAACACTAACAGGATTGTTAATGACGTTTTGAATCCTCCCAAGTGGCGGTATGTTTTTTATGTTTCTCGAGGTTTGTTGTTGGAGTGGAATTTTGCAATTCCATAATGGTTTAAAGTGGTAGCTTCTACCTATATTTGAGTAATTTGTTATTTATGATGAAGGAAATATTTCGCTGGAGTGTGGTAAATATATAAAATTCGTTTTTAGGTGGAGCATATCTAATTTGAATAATTAAAGATAAAATTTGGACTGGGAATGTTTGTTTTTTTATGTTTTGCAGCGCGTGTGATCGTAATTTCCTTCAGAGTAAATATTTGAAAAATAAATACAGGTATATACAGGTATTGCTTAAAAGCAATGAATAAAAGTAAATAACACCGATAAATAAGTAAGGGTTTGTGAATCATTTCATAAGCCCCGTACTCATCGTTTTTTAGGAACGAACTTTCCAAGTTCGATCTTGATGAGCACCCACAATGGCCAGTGCGACAAGGCGGTCGAAGCGGAACAAATGATTCGGCCACAGTTTATTGTTTATTTGTTACGAGACTGAGTCGTACTGTTGCTATAGATTTTTATTTCTAATTCCTTCCATTAGATTTTTGTATCTTCCTTAAATATATTTATATATATAAATATGTGTAAAGTACAAATTTTGAGAAGGAAGTGAAAAACGTAATTATTAATTAAAAACGTTTGAAGATCCTGTTAGTGAACTGCAGTGAGGATCTGATAATTTATTTATTTAATAATTTTAGTGTGATTACTAAATGACAGTTTTTTTCATTATTTTTCATTAAACAGTCTAAATAACTTATTATTGGTCTAGACAGTTTTCTCCAAAAACTATATTACAGTGGAAAAACCGGAAGAGGTGGAAGAGGAGGAAGGGCCCCTCGCAACACAACGCAATTTTTGGTGGCAGATTGTGAGGAACGAGAGCTAGAAGGCAAAATGAAGTCCATGCGGGACTCGGATGAATTTCCGTAAGTTTTTTCAGAAAAGAAGGCTATGGTTATTTTTAGTAAACTTAGAAGTAAATTTTAATGGTACGGTGGTCTAATTTTTGAAATTTAAACTGCAATATGGGATGGATATATGTGACAGTGACTAAAATATTATATATCGGATATAAATATTTGAGATATGAAATTTACTTCCTTAGCTTTGATAGTTCGGAAATTCGAAAAATATCTTGCATTTCATTGACAAGGATTTAAGGTTTTGTGAACCTTCTGGGAGTTCAGATGATATGAGAAAGGAAGAAGAATTAATGCATCGGGAGTTCACAGAGCAGTATAATGAAGTCACTGCCGCTCGCATTGGTACCATGACAAAGGATGAAGTAAGTGTTTGATTTCCTCTTTAAGTAAGGATATTACGAAAAGTTGAATGGGTTAGTAATGGGTGAAATAAAGGGATAAAATGGCCAAATGCTCTTGTTTTGTTCTAATTCAGAAAGAAATAAGCGTGAATCTTCCAAAAAATTGTGGGAACTGATGAGCGTTCTTATGAAAAAAATGGTTGAAGCCTCTCTGCTGCAGATTTCTGCAATGATAAATTTAGGAATTAATTACTCATTGTGAACAGAAAATGTCCATGCCAGAAATTTTTGCCAATGAAAGAAAGAATTGGTCTAACAAAAATTGAATGAAAATTTTTAGCATAATAGTGGGGTGTAGTATGTTTTTTCAGATAGCCCAGGAGGAAGATTTAATGAAAGTTAGTCAACCATAGAATTGCCTTTTTAAATTCTATAGTTTAAAATGGACAGTTAACTCTGGTAGTACAGTTCTTGGGTAGTTACAGTGACAAATTTCTGCTAAAGATTCGGTTGATAGAAGGAATGCAGATGTGTTGCGAATACATGGATTTTCATGCTATATGTCGGAAAAGGATTATTTAAAGAACATTATTTCAGGTAACAGAAGAAGTATTGACGCTGCAGGGAACTGTTGAATTGTTAGATCATACTGTACATAAACTGGAGAAGGAAAATGATCAGTTAAGGCGTGAGCTCGGACATTTTTTTCCATTATTTCAAAATAACAGTGCCAGCGAAAGTGAAGGATCTAATTTTGAAAATGATGCGTATTTATCGAATAAACCTGATAATAGCTGTGTAGATGATGAGGTTTCATCTTCATCGGACTACGCACATATAACACGTGAAGAGGGACGTGTGGATGAGTGTGAAACTGCTACTTTGCCTACATAATTTGTTTCTTACGAAGTTTTGCCCAGCTGTGAAAAAACTTATAACTGTAAAATGTAACAATATTTTAGAGAATTGAAACGGCTTTAACCTGTTTTCATTAAATTCTCTTTGTAATTAGAGGAAGAGACATTTGTAAATAAATTGAGCAGTTGATCTGTTTCTTTCATTGGTTTCTTTGGGTTTTAAGCATACGGGTAAACCTGTATATATGGGTTCGACCCGTGTTTTTTTGTTAAGATAGCAGATTATACATCGCGTTTATGTGGGATGGGAGGATAGTGGAGAGTTTTTTTGCTGATTATACTGGATTCAATTAGTTTAAAAATGAAGATAGGCGGAGAATTATGGTTTCTGCTATCATTTTATATTTGTTTCGTATATTTTCATCGAAAATATGTAAAAAATGAAGGTATGATTTGTCATTTCACACAGGATAATGTTAATTTTTACTGCAAATTAAATTCGCGCATATATATTCCATCGCGGATTTGTAAGCGTGATATGTAAAGGTTTTAAGGGAGGGAGGGGAATCAGTGGTTTGTGTGAGGAAAGGTGAAAAATGATGGTAGATGGGTAAAAGGGATAATAAATCGTTAATTGTAATGCATCAAGTTTGTTGGTTGGAATAATGACGCATATTGTTGCTGCAAGTTAGGTTTAAATATACCAGGAAATGGCGTTTCTTCTCGTGGAACGGTGGTTAGCGAATAGCAAAGAAAACTAATAGGTTGAACCTTGGCAAGGTCATATTGGGGTTAGGTGGCGTTCTATCTAGCTGTGATAGAAAAAATGTTCGAGAACTATGATCAAACATCGGCAGGACTGCGGAGATGGATTTTTTGGGGTGGAGCTTAGTAGGCGGTGCTAATACAGTTACTCGTATTTTCTGAAGATGATTTTAATCCTACCAGGAATAAGAGTAGGAGTAGACTTGATGAAACGGTCCGGAAATTGGAGTTCGGTGATTGGTGGATCGGTGGGTAAGCTCAAAGATTCGGTTAAAAGTACGGTTTTCAAAAAATCCATTTGTCACTAAATTGCTAAACCAAGTGAGGGGTAAAAATTTTCGTATTCGTCGGAGCTGGAAATTCTTCCTAAGTAGATTGCCTATCGTTCTTGTATAAATTGACCCAATGCTTTTTAAGATATCCTTAGGTTCTGTTTTATTGCTTGTTTGTTCAGTAACCTATTTCTGGCAGTTTTAGCGTGCATTTCATTGGGAAAAGTTTTTTAGGCCAAGTTATGTCTCTGTTATGTTGAATTTTGAGCGAGACAGGCCTTCATAAAACCGGTGGTGTAACCCTGGTGGCGTCCTAGAAAAGTTTTTCAAAGTTAGGTTGTGTTCGCCGCATCAAAACTCTAAATTTTCCCATATTCATTTATGAATTGTGCCTTGAACTCCCTTGTTCATCGTTTCCTCGTAAGTTTATAGCAATATGGGATTATTATGGTGTTTTGACTACATCCACAGAACCCATAACCTGTTTTTTAAAAATTCCATCAGTCCTACTTGCAGCCCCATCAAACTCAATGAAAAGCCAAAAGTCAACACCTTTCAAATCTCATTGATGATATTTAGAAAATTCGAAATTTCGTCTTTTTAGCGTGGAATTTAAGCCGCTGATATTGCTTCATGTTTGAGAATCTTCACTACTCCTTAAAGGATGTAAAAATGTTTTGTGAAAATCAAACCCTATTAAATTCCTATTCCTCAAAAATCTAAAATTTTATCCATAAAATTCTGTTAATACATTGCCAGAAAATGTGTTTGTTGTTTAGGTGGATGTCGGCCTTATCGTGCATCCTTTTGCCAACGACTCAAGTCTAGTAGTTGCATTTAACAATAACTGATTTTTATACCTTTAAGGTTCCGTCAAATCTCGCAATGGTGATGCCAGTGGTTTCAAATAGTAAAATTGCGATGAATAGCAGTCGCAAACTAGACGGTCATCGGGGAGTATAGCTGAGACTGGAGGATGTTCAAGGGAAACTGTGGAGATTCCGAGAGTGAAAAAGTGCAGCAAGGTTCGAGAGTATGCTAAGGTCCGAAAACACTTCCATCTTAAAGCAGCTTTTCAACTAATTATAGCGTAAGCGTGGAGAACATATAACTTCCGCTAGAAAGAAATGAAGTCAAACGTCATAAAGAAATTGTACTATTTAGAACTGTGGTTTCGCTAAATAATTCAAATAAGATTTAGCCTCACCAATTCGAAACCCCTCGCGATGACCTCTGACACGCTACGTCAGATACATCGGATACACCGGATACACCGTATGAGGCAGCGACTGAATATTGTCAGACAAAATATCTCAAATTTGATGCAAAATGCTAGAGCTGAATTTTTTGAATAAAAAATTGAAATTTTAGCATTTGCAAATGTCCGAAAAAACGAAGAAAAAGCTAGGCGGTACGCATGTGCATTTTATGTGAATGTGCATCTTTAGGCGCTCATTTTTAGAGAATGAAAATGCATCATTCATTTATTTATGAAATTTTGCTAAATAGAATTGTGATGGCAATTTTCGTGGATAAATTATGGGAGAAAGAAGAAATTAATGGATGAAGCCTTAAGGGTTATCCACATTTGGGACTATCGCTGACTATTTGTGATGGTTCTTCACTTTGAATTTATCGTTGCAAAAACTTTCATGAAATGAAATGTAAAACGGCAATTGATCAGGGAAACCGGTATTGAATGAGAACAAAGACATACAAACTACGTGTTCTAACCTAGTTCAAGAGAAAATCGCAGTTGAAAATTTCAAGAAATGTTCCTTTCCTTAACCAATATTTCCTTTCAACTCTTATTCAATTTATTTGTCAGGTTACTAATAACTATTATAATTTCCGAACCGAGGAATCCGGAAAGTTCTCCTCTTCCCAAATGCCGGCATATCGATCCATATGACAGGTTTTTAACCATTATTTGCCATGTTTCAAAAAATTTATTAAATAGATTTATATTAGTATTAATATTACTATTAATTTGTTATTGTTATTAATTATTATTATCACTAATTGCTATTATTATTGTTAATATTATCATTACCATTTATTATTGTATTATTATTATCATTAATTTATCATGGTTATTTATTGTTATGAATTAATTTTCATTTATCATTACCATTATTATTTTTATCATCGTTATTATCATTATTATCATCATCATCATTGTCATTACCATTATTTATTATTATTATGATTATTATTATTATCAATCATTATCTTTCTTAATAACCGGAAGTTTCTTAACATTTAAAACTATTTTATTTTAATGCTTTTTATTTTATAATATTTCAAATTTACCTTCAAAAGAAATCTTTTGTAAAAAAAACGGGGCGAATTAAACAATTTTTAAAGAATTGTTGAATGCAAATTCAACCAATACAAAATTAAAAATTAGAGTTGAAAAATGTATTTAAATATATTACGAAAATATTTATTATTTATTAAGAGACGTCAACCGTTTGCTGACCCAGCAATATTTTACTTGCAAGGGTGCGACTTTGATAATTGCCTTACTGAATGGGTTAACTTGAAAAATTAAACCGATATAATTAGATAACCATTGCAATACCAGTGTAAGCAATTGATAACGATGTATTTATAATGATTAAGCATAGGATTGATATATGGGCCTGGAATGATGCGAATTCGAGCAGCTGCGATCCAATAACAGCATTTAGTGAAATCACCGATGCAAGAGAAAAGGAGCGTTATAAATGGGGTTATAGTAAATTTGCATATAATTTACTCGTTAGTGATAAGATTGGACCAAGAAGGTATTTGCCACCAATGTATCACGAATTGTTAGTTTATATACTTTTCTTCATATAAGGTAAAGTAATCCAAACGACCCATCATTTTTTATTCGACTGTGAATTATTAAGAATGTGAATGAAGCTGGCGATCCAACTGTAAATTGAAAGAGAACTAGGAGCAAAGTTAAGTTGGAAATAACCAGAAAACCATTCTCTGCTTGCACTTCTCTCCCCATCTTCGCTTCTGGACATTTTTCTATGCATTCTAATAGTGCTTAGCATTCCTCATGCTCAGCTTTCCTTAATTAGTTTACTCTCTGGTTGAGAACACTGAAATATAAGTAAACCTTTAGCATTATTTCATATATTACGTACCTGGGATCAAGCCGCTTTTACGGCGGCTTTGCAGCCACTCTAAGCAGTAATAGTGCGAATTATTAGAAGATTCGTGACTCAACCAATAATTTTTATTCGTAGATGTTCGAACATCCCATATGATGGATTAACGATGAACGCAAGCATCATTATAATTTATCATAATGAAGCATTATCAGTTTTAATTCGAATGTTGAATAGCATATTTGATCGAACACCAAGTTACCTATTAAAAGAAGTTATTCTCTTTGATGATATGAGTGATGAAGACGCAATCGTTGTCGAAAAAGTCCTTCAATATGCAAACATTGATGAATGGCCATGGGAGAAGCTTATCGTTAAAAGAAGCGAGAAACGTCTTGGACTGATTCGTTCTAAGGTTCGTCGAAATTTCATTCGTCTTTTACTTATTTTCCGACATTTCCAACAATATTCTGACAACATTTTCTAATATTTCCGCTGTTGGCTAATCAGCAGCACGACCGAGTTAATAATGATTCAGCTCACAGTGATAATGGTTGGTTATTTCTTATCTTTGAAGAGTAAGACTAAATTTACCACCATCCCCAGCAAAAATTTCTAGCACTAACAAGCAGCGTAGATAGCCTAAGCAAAGATGGTGACTGCCAGCCACCCGCTTTTTCCCACTATTTCAGTTTTGTGGATTTTAATAGTGATTCTCTCGTAAAATCTCAGCAATTCATTTTTCTTAGTGTTTTCATTTCTGAATTTTATTCCATCAAGATAAAGAAATGAATACTCTCGGCGAGTGATCCTTACTATTAAAATTTCGTGTCTTATAAAGAAAAGACCGAGGAAGTTATTTGTGTATTATTTTAATTCATCCTTCATTCTTCTTCTCACAGCATTTGCCTTTTTTTGTTAGATTGGCTACAATGGTGAAACCCTATAGCCAAAGATTGGGGAAGGAAAAAAAACTGGGTTTGCGCTTGATTTTTGATGATATCGTACATTCCCGCTTAGAAAGCGTCGTGTAACTCGAAGCTATGCAATACCAGGCTATACTCCGCTTTTTAAGCTTTTGATCTCTTATATTGTTAAAGTATCTTTAACAATATATATTTATAAATATTAAAGTACATTTGATACTTAAGTGTTACTAACCAAAGTACTTTCCCTTTTTCCACTAATATTAAATTCCGTGGGTATTGTTGCTGCCAACCAATATGTATCCTTAAATAACCTTCTAGCTTTGCCATAATAACCGATGGTACCAGCCAAACCAGAAATGGTGAGTTATGTTAGAAGTGAACAAATCAATTGTTGGCGAAATTTTCCATGATCAGTCTTTTTTCATCGGATGAGATAGAATTGAAAATTTTTTAAGAACGGTACTACCATTAGTCGATTTAATAAGTGCACATGATTTCACATATACGAAAGCAATGGTAGCAAAAGGTGCTTTCGACTGGAGTCTCAATTTCGTTTGGAAGTATTTTCCGTGGGAATATTTCGATGAACCCGAAAATAATGTGAAACCATTTAGGTTGGTATTTTATTCCCATTGACTAGTCAAATAAATACGAACACTTTTTCAGAAGAAATTAGCATTCAATAAATTTTACTTTTTATAAATCTACATCGAGCAGTAATAAAGATTTTTATATTAATGATCGCCGATTATGTCCGGCGGATTGCTGGCAATAAAAAGGGAATTTTTCTTTGAAATGGGAGAATACGACACCGCAATGCAAATATGGGGTTGCGAAAATGTTGAAATCTCGTTGCGTGTAAGCCTTACTTGCTCTATGCCACTTTTCTATTGCAGATTCTCAACTAATAAATTTCAGACTTGTTAGATTCTAATTGAATATCGATGTTGAATACCGTAAAATCACCTGTGAAAAATAGATTAATAACTGAAGGCGATGGAACTATGCTCGTTCGCCACGCTTTAAATATTTTTGGAGATCTTTTATTGACATGTGAAATGGAATAAATGAAGAATCGATTAAGTTAATGAAAGCTTTCTTTTCGCGGGTCGGGGTCACCAGTTTGAAATAATTTTAGAAAAAATATCGCATTTCGCGACACCATCTTTACACTCCTCTCATCCAAAATATTTAACTAATTAAAGCATTGTGAAGTGGAATTCCGAACGTGAATTCAGATGTGGCTGTGTGGTGGTTCAGTGGTAGTCGCCCCGTGTAGCCGTGTTGGCCATGTTTTCAGGAATCGTCGTCCTTATAAAACTAGAGACGATATAGATACTCACCTATTCAACTGTTTACGAACTGTTAAAGTTTGGTTCGACGATTACGAAGTTAATTTCCTTCTGATTATAAAAACAAGTCTCACCCAGTATAAATATTTCCAGTCCAGAAAATACAAAAGAAACATAAACCCCCCCCCCCCCTTAAATTTAAATTAATTTAAATTATATGCTCAAATTTTATATATATGGATAACCACTTTATGTTTAAACGCAACGTAGATGTTACACCATCCTAAAAATTTTCTTATTCACTACACTATGATTTACCATGTACCCATGTATACTTTTCAGAAATATTTTTACCATGAACACCCAAAGGCCAAAACGATGGATTTCGGCGATCTAACCGAAAGATTGAACCTGAAAAAGTCACTCAATTGCAAACCATTCGAATGGTTCCTAAGAGAAGTGTATCCAGAATTGATACCACAAATTAAACATGAAGAATTGTAGTTCCTACAAAATGCCTCACTTCTTACTAACTTACTAACTATCCTACTTAGTGAAAAATTTTTGTAAAATTTCATGAAAAATGGTAAAAGGTTTTTCTTCAAGCAACTAAACCTGTTATTGAGAATATATAAAATGGAATAAATTCAAAGCAATTCGACGTTATCGCATGCAAAATTTATTCAGTTAACGAAATAAGGTTCAGAAAAAACATCAGTAATATCAGTAGCGACGATAAATATGATCATTCGTCACCTTCACTTTCTTCTCCATCACCTCCTGCACCTTTCTTGGCATTGCGTCTCTTTACACGACCAGCTCTTCCACCACCAAATGGTGATTTCAGTGAAAAATCAATGTGCTTCTGCGAATCAAGACGAACTATAAACGATGGGACATTCACAATCTGACGACGTACTCTGGAAATATAAAAACTATCGAAAATATAAAATTATCGAAAAAGAGAGTCAATGGCGTAATATCCAAGGACATTATTTTTTCTAAAAGCAAGAACTTCTTGTAATCAAAATTTCAAACCACCAAGCTAATAATTTGATAATGTAAATGTAACCTTATATGGTATTTGAATAATGCACAATGGAAGAAAGTAAATATGCATTAAAAATGACCGCCAAAAAAGCTTTAAATAGAATTACCTTATATGTTTTTGACGAATTAATACTCGAGCATGATGAATAGATTTAGCAAGACCAAGTTTAAATACTTGAGTCTGAAGTCGACGTTCAAAAAAATCTTCAACACGAAGGCCTAAGACATAATCCAATTTCATACGATCTTCTGGCAGTACACCGATCCGCACTAATCGCCGGAGTAAAGCGTTACCTTCGAATAACCGTTTAGGATCCTATGTTGAATATATAAGCAATTGAATAAAATTAAAAGTCCTTAATAACATTTCATTAAATCGAGAAAGTAATTTTTCATACCTCGCTTAATTAGTTAATGAAAACTTTGGCTTTGTTTTGCATAGTAAACATATTATTAGAAAGCCTTCTAGAATTTTAGATTTTATACTCAAAATCTTTAGGAATAAATCGAACGACTTTCTTATCAACATCTATAATCTATAAAACATCTATAAAACATTTGTTTGACTGCATTTATAATAATCACAGCCACCAAAGTCCTTCACTTATTTATCAAAAACCAGTAAAATTAATCAAATGTTCACCGAAATATTTCCTACGCTGCATAAATCTTACCTCTTCATAAAATTACTATTAAAATTACTATAATTTAAGCTAAAATTATATGATTATATAATTTTGATTAGCTCAAAGAAAGAATAAAATACGATTTGATCTTTATTTATAAAATTTCGCTCGATCATGATTTCAAACTTCAAACTTCAAACTAATTTTAAAAGAAATTTAACAATGTGAACAAAGCCATTAACTGCGGTATTCACATTCATGATTAAAAGCTGCTAAAATGTAATATCAGCATTGGCAATAACATCTGCATTTCTGTACTTTCCTCAATTATCTGAATATTTTGCACATCTTTTTGTATTCTTCTTCCATTTTCAGCCTTCTTTTCAGCGTTTTATATTCTCTTTGTTTCTGTATTTATTCTAACTAACATGTTTTGGTGCTATGTTTGATTCTTATAAATAAATATAGGAAATAAAGATTAAAAGATGGATTATTTCTCTTTCTTCTAACACCAAGATTATCGAAGTGGTTGTCTTTTTAAGCGTCACGATTTCAATCCTTTCACAACAGGAAAACCCAGCTGATGCTGGTCATCCAACTGAAATGCCAATTGACTTCCTCGCGAAAATTTCATACAGTGGAATAAGCCTAGTCGAAAATGGCTGGAGCCAATCACTTACTTATTTATCAACAACTACCCCGACAGTTTGCCCCATTGATGGTTGAACACCACTATTAGTAAGAAACATATCTTCACCTACATTGTTAGATAAATACGTAAATCTAACAAACGATGGTCAACGTATTTTATCACAAAAATTATTCAAGAATAAAAAGTAAAATCTGATAACTGCGTAAATTCATTTTTGTAGAAAAATACAATTACCTTTTCTTCTAAAGTTAAAAGTGTGCGCGCTGCTTTACGGATTTTCGCAAGAGTGTATTTTACCCGCCAAACCTCACGTTTATTTCGCAAACCAAACTCGCCAATCAATTTCAATTCCTACAAAATTCCATTCAATTTAAAAATTTAAATGGTCTAATTTAATAATTGGTTGAATTAAATTGCAACAATCTAGTGTGATCCATAACTTCCAAAGTGATTTATATGCTAAACTATTTGAAAGAAATTTTTATTTTTGATTATTCAATTAGCATAAAAAAACTAGCATTAGTGTGATTTAATGCTGCGAGCCTTGAGAAACACACTCTAATTCTATGCCTGAATTAGTTATAAGAATAGAAGAACATTAAGATTATGAAATGTGGAAGCTTAAAATCTTAAAATTTCAAGAAAAAAATTGAATGAAATTAGCAGTAAACCTGATATAATCGCTCTTTCTCAAAAGGACGACGAGGGCATTTGTATACCTTCGAATGAACGCTTTTAATTCGAGGCATTTTGATTGGCTCTCCTTATTTATTTTATATAAGTCTTTAATATCAGAAACAGCTAAAATATAATAAATGTATAGACTTATTTTATTCTTAAGAGGGAAATGATAAACGAACCGTGCTAGAGATTATCGCATTTAGAAGCAGTGGTACAGTACTTAGGATTAAACCTGCATTTAAAATCCCGGCAACAGACAAACCCACCTGGTCTTCTATCGCCAAGCAATTTCCTGACAAATAATCTACACTAACACAGCCAGAAAGAACTGACGCTAACCGCTCATCACTTTTGAGAATTTCGATGGAATTGAAACAAGAACAAAAAATAAAATACGGATTGTCAAATTAACGCCAAACGCAAATGAATGCCACAAAAAAACAGTACATATTTCACAGTGAAAACTAACCAACTTGGACAAACTCAACTTCCAAGTTCCACCACAAACCCGCCATCACATTCAATCACTCGAAAAATTAAAAACGGTATGTTTTACCTACGACTACTATTACTATTCGTCAGCAAAATACGAAAATTAAAGCGGCCGACGACTCTCGTGACCAACTGCTAATTAGTACCCACTACAGTATAATTAATGTTCAGGACAATAGCCAAAATTCTCGTCAAGAGTATGGTTTGGTGGATGGAAGTACCACATTTCGAAAAATAAATGATCTAACCGAGGTGATTTAGACGGGTAGTTATAGTTGAAGATAGCGGAGGTCATCCTGTGCATGCTTTCTGCGTGTTTTTGCGCACTGGAAAAGATTTCTGTAGCTGATTTTGAAGAAGATTTTTTTTTGTGCCAATCAATTTTCGCTTATCATTTTAATTTAATTATTGGAACAATATTAATGGATAAATTTGTTATTAGTTTTATTATTTCTGAATTCTTCAGTTTTTTCACTGGGGAGGCCATTTTCTCCGTCGTTTATCCACTAGCTGAATGTTGATTTCGGATAAAAATTGGTTCGAAACCTCTCCTTCTTTACTCCCTCTTTTTATTCCATATTTTCGCTTAGTTCCATCGCGATTCGTTGTTAATCGTTTTTCTTGAATTATTTTATAATCCATTCAGTCACATCAGTTGAATTATTTTTCTTTTTCTCTAACTTTTACGTCCTTCTATTGCATTTGACTTATTTTTGACTCATTTTTTATTCTCTTATATATTCTTTTATAGGGTCTATTTCATGGATCTATTTCATGGTGCAGTAAGGTTTAATAGCGTTTGAATAACGTTTTTTTGCGTTAAGCGCTTGAGTAGTTTTATATTTTTTTTCTCTGAAACTAGCGTCCACCGTGTGACGTAAGTTTCATTTTAACAATTTATTATTGTTCGTTTTTCGTTTTTTTTTCGACATTTTTAAATGAACGCATTGTTTCAGTATCTTTATGTACATAAATTTTTATATATGGCAATGAAAGAGAATTAAGTGAAAGGCAGCCATGTCGTTACAGCCGACAACAGTTATACATAATTCTTCAAGTGATAAACAGGAAATCGTTCGTCTTTTTTTTCGAGTTTTTTAATTTTAATTTTTTAATTTTAATATTGTTTATATAATTCCATCAAACTTTTGCAAACTTATTAAAATTTATTTTAAAAATTATTACAATTATATTTGTTTGCAATGAAATTATGGTTGCAATTCTGTGCAATTATTGTTCTACTGGCTCCGCTGGCTGCTTTATGCAAATGAGAGATTTTCGCCAGGGAGTCACTTGAGAGAATACAGTAGTTGAATAATTACCCATCGAACTTTCAAGTTTATAATTAATTTAGTATTTAATGGAGATATAATTAATTCATATAATTAATTAGTTTTAGTATTTAATTAATTCAACACAATTAATGTCCATAATTGCTAAATTACAATCAAATTAATATTGTTATGGTTGAGAAGATAATGCGAAAATAATGATAACTGTGGAAGAAATAGTAAGTCAAACAGATCAAGTATTATATCAATTAATGATAGCTGATTAATGATAGCTGATTTTCCGCAAATAAAATATATTTCTTTTTAAAAATCGATTATATACAAATTAAAATCATCTTTAAAAGAAAATCCGAGTGATGCATAATAAAGATTCTTTCTATTCCCATGTTATTTTTGGACGAAAACGAGGTTTTTCTTTTTTAATTGCCGGAGTCAGCCGAATTAGAAATGATGCATACTCTTAATTGAAGATCAAATTTTAAATAAGGTTGATGATATCTTTTGCTATTTTAGAATTCATGGTTTTATATTAACTATTTTTTATGATAATTAAATTACCAATTAATTTCGGATCAATGGTGATCATTGATTTTTTAGATTTTTTATAAACATAATTGAAATTTTACGATGAATAAAATTATTTGCCTGAATTTATGTTTTGTAACTATTTGAAAATCTAATTACAAATTTCAGCATGTCTAATGGATGCCATCATTTTTCCATAATATTAAAGTGATTTGCCTTCACCATTTTTAATTAACTCCACTAGGCTGTATGATTAGAAATTGAAAATTCCAGGGAATTCCTTGGGCAGTAAAAGCGTTTTCCCAGCGGATTTTTTCATGATAGGTTAATCAACTAATTCGAAAAATTTTCTTTATAATTTTCTTTATATTTTTCTTTATAACTTGAGAATTTAGAAATTTGTTTTTAGTTGGTGTACTTCTAATTATTCCATTTTTATGGGTCTAGAATAGAATAGCTATGTTAATTTGTTTATAAAAAAAATGGTTTGTACTTCATTTATTCATTTCATTTGTAAGATATTGCTGAAGCAAAATCAAAATTTGAATTATTGAAATTAAATTATTATTGAATTCCTTTTTTTTCAGGTGATGAAAAGGAATTATTCAATGGAAAAACTTTTATTAAAAATTTTCATTTATATAAATTCTCGGTTTTTTTTGTAAATTTTATTGTTCTTGCGTGTATTTGTTAGATTTTAATAATTTGTTATAGTTTAATCATCATAAAGCACCATCTTATTGGGATAAGTTGGCCGAGAGGTTTCTTTATTATTATTAGGGATAGAATGGCTCAGTGGGTTGTTGCTCATTTGGGAACATCGATGCTGAGGTTCGATTCCTCGCAGGAGTAAACCTGTGTTGCTGGCGACTCACCTGTATTTCTATCGCAAGGGATTTCCTGGCATATTGCTCATTTTCAACAAGCCACTGCAGCGAGTTTAACCAGTAATGGTGAGAACTTCTCAAGAAAAAAATTGTCTCGAGCACGGCCTTCAGAAGGAATAAACCTCTCATTTAAAAGTATAATGTTAGTGAACTGAAATTCTATCTTCATTGTGAATCCTTGGCAAAAAAATTCTTATCATACCAACAACCAACGTAACTATAGCAAGAAATGCTGATAAACCACTTAATGGATCAAATAACCATCTTGTACCACCTTTTTTATAATTGTATTGGTCAATTTTTTTTATGGGTCCTCACCATTACTGGTTAAACTTGCTCCACTGACTTGTCGCATTGGACAATATGCCAGAGAGTCCCTTGGCGATAGAAATACAGGTGAGTCGCCAGTATCATCCGGATTTTTGTGCAAGTTTACTCCTGCGGGGAATCGAACTTCAACATCGGCGCTCCCAATTGCTATTTCAACAGCCCACAACTCACTGAGCCATTCTTTCCCCAATTGCTTAATTGCATATCATTTCATCAATTTCTTTTTTTGTACATTTTTTAATATTTAAGAAATCCTAAATTTTTTTAATACGATATTGATTCAAAGAATTATTTAACAAGTTTCAGTTTAGAACCATTATGAAAATTCCTTTAAAAAGAAAAAGCAGTGAAATATTAATTTTCAGAATGCAAATCAACAGAGTGTAACAACAAATGAGGAAATTATTAGCGAAGATGAGGCTCGACGCCGCCGAGAACAGCTTAATCGACGTCCATCTTATCGGTTCGTCTATATTTATTATTCTTTTTTTTTCACATCATTTTATAAATGCCCAATTCTTTTGTAATCCATTTTTTTTTAAATTGGTAATTATAGTTGTATTTTTTCTTTATTTCATTTCATCTTTACGACAGAATTTTGAAATTCATTATTACTAGTTTTTGCACATTAAATTCATTTTAGAAGTTACACTTATCGCGTGATTTTGTATCTTGTATTTTTGTTTACACTATTTATTGGAATTTTTTTATTCCATTTTTTGTACATTTTTTAGATTATTTATCTTGAAATTTATAACTTCTCATTCAATTCATTATTTTCTGCAGCCTCGATTTTTGCTTTCTTGAAAAAATTTTTCTGGTGAGCGAAATCTAATTTAAAAATGATATGGATCAAATAATTATAATAGGTTTTTACTAAAATATTTTCATTTTTCTGAGATGCATTTTCACTGAAGCGCTTTTTGCTGAAAAATTTGCTGAAAAAATTATGTTATGACAGGCAAACAATAACTTTAAGCCATGAGAAAATCAAATAAAACCAAGTGATTGAGTTCCACATCAACTTGCAAAAACACATGCACTTCGAAAATTTCCAGTATATGCTTATTTTCTTTCTGTATAGGAAATATTGTTGGATAGAATGTGGACTGGTTATAAAAAATGGATATTGTGCGATAATCTTAATATGTTGATATTCATTAGTGAAACAATCGTTGATTCATGGCGGAAAAGTGCTTCTGTGGTGTGGAACTAATTCATTATGAGCGTTTGCTGGTCAAATTCATCTTGGCGTCTTTCGCCCAGTCGTCTTCAAGAACATATATTTATTGCACTTCATAAATATGTAGTAATAGAAAAGTAGAATAATCCTCCAACATGATAATTGATACTTCAAAATATTTAAAAATAATTCAATAATTCAAAAATAATTAATACTTCATATTTCAAAATTAGATTTCTTATTTAAAATTTCAGAATTTAAAAATTTATTCAAAAATTTATTCCGCACCAAACAGTCAAAGGGCTTCGTTGAGAAGTTTTGTCTTATTCATCTTATAGCCCTGATATTGTTTTTTCTGATTTTTGTTCGTTCAGGTCTTTGTAATACCATTTTTAGAAAAAAATTCATTCTTTCGATGATTCAAAAAATCTTGAAGAATATTTAAAATCCAAGGATGCAAGCTTTATTCTAAAAAAAAAAAGAATTCTAGAACTAGTTTTTAGAATGGGAAAAGTACTGGAAAACGATTATATAGTTAAATACTTTCAATACCACTTGCATCAACAGTGCCATCACTGAGCTTCGCCTACGCTGGTTAGGACATGTTCTTCGTCGCTTACCACAAGAGATACATATTTCGTTACTTGCTAAACCCTGTTTTGGGTGACGTCAAAACCCAGGTGGTCCAATCAAGACCTGGACTGATACGGTCAGGAAAGATTTTGAACGTATAGGTGGAGCAGCCATATATGGACTTAGACGATGGAAGAAAGAGTGACTTCTATTATTTTCGACGATAGCATCAGACCGCGCTACTTGAAAACGTCTCGTAGCCATTGGAGCCACCCTAACCAGTAATGGTGAGAGCTTCTAATATGTTATATAGTTAATATTATATAGTTTTTTAGATATTTCAAATTTTTTCTAAAAATTCTACTTATCGTTTTTGGTTAAGCTCACTTCACTTGCCGTTGCAATGAAAAATTTTTTATCAGGTAGTCATTTACTGAGTATCGTGAGTAGCCATATTTTTTAATTATGTTAGGTTTGCTTTTACCGAAAACAGATTTTAATTGATTTTTAGCTGTAATATTATTATTATAATTACTATTTTTTTTATTTTTGTTGTAAATCAATCAATTATTCTATTATATTTTTATTATTGTTCATCGTTAAATGATAACGTGTCTTTAAATTATAACGCATCACATATCAATTTTCTGGATTATTTTCTTATCGACATTTTTTTCTGTGAATTTATTGTTACATAATTGTTAGCACTTCAGCTAAAATATTGGTTTTATGTGGACAACTATTTGTTTTTGAATTGCGTTAAATTATTCGGTTATAAGTCATAAGTTATAAGTCGGATGAACAGATTAAGTTGATCATGTGAATGAAATGATGGATCAATAGATCAAGTTTTAATTCGTGTGATTAGATTAAATTATTATTATTCTCATCCCAAAGGAATGAACATAAAAGTGAAACAATTATGGCAATGAGTTATTAGGAATAGAAGAATCTAATGTCATGAGTCCGGCCAGTTTTTATTTGCAAAGACAGGTTTATTTTTATCAAAGGGCAGGAATCGAATCCATAATGCATGAGCCTTAGTCGGAACAATATTTCGCTCGACCATTCCGTTCAGATCAGCTGAAAAATCACTTATGAATGTCCCAAAAATAAACGGCATCTGTGCATGATATCAATCAAACTGATTCATGCCATTTTTTTCTTAAAAATATGCTTATCTAACTGATATTTTGGTTCCTTTCATTTTTTTTTATGTTCGGCAATTTTTCTTAAATATTTCGTGATATGAAATTTAAAATGCAAGAATTTTTTGACTTTGAGTTTATTTTTTTGAGAATTTAAATTTTTCATCGCAAAATATTTTCATCTATAAAATTTTTTTCTCATTGAGATTTCATTGCAAGTATATAAAATTTGTTGCTTTGATTATTTAATTTTTATAAGATATCAGTATTGTTATTTATATATAAAATTAATTATGAAGTAATTTGTTTTTTTTTAAATTTTATAAGTTTTTTAAAATTCATAATAAGTTTATAATTGGTTTTAAACATTAAATATTAGTGATGAATTAGTTAATTCCATTTTTTTTGTCGTTTTTCTAATACAGCAATCGTCATTGTCATAAAAAATTGCACGAGCGTTGTATTCAAAAAATTTAATTAGTATACTCATATATTTCGTTTCTTATTATTTTATTTTAGTTTGATAAGTTTTCGCCTTTTTTATTGTGATAGATGTACATGGTACAATTTACAATTTTATTTATAATTTTAGGCGAAATTGTAATAATACGATGCAATAATTATCTTGAAATAACGAGCGTTATATATAATCGTCCATTAAATAAATAACTTTATTCTTTCTGATTTTTTTAACGGAATTTAGAAAAAACGAATTAAATTAAAAAGTATTTTGTGATATCAGAGAATTTTTATTAAAACTAAAAAAGTTGTTGAATTGGCTTGTATTTATGTTCATAATTGACTGCCTAGCGAAAAGCTATCACCATTTTTGGTTAGACCAACTCTTCTGGTTGTTAGTACGGCAAAATTTTCGCCTTATCACTTGGAACTAAAGGTACAGACTAGAGGTACTAGAGGTACAAACAGATCTCTAATACCATTCATATTTTTCAAATGACAGGCTTATCCTGTTTAAGGTGGAAGCCGATATCTTGCCTGTTAACTCTAGAATCTGAGTCATTATCTAGTGGATTTTCTTCTGAATATAGATATACGTTTAATTATGCGAGGTGTGTAGTTATATATATATATTGGATGTATATGCATATATCTGTATATTTATGTCAATATTTGTATGATAGTATTAATTATATATGCAATATATGCATTTTGAATATATGTATATGTATGTGCTTAGTGTGCTTGGCCATTTTTTATTTATCGATTTGAGCTTTTAAAATATTAAAAGACGTTAAAATGAAGTAAACGTTGAGTTTCTTTTCAAAATTTTGTTGCTTGAATCGACGAAAAAATAAATTATTTGAAGCAGTCATATCGATTACATTTTTATTTTCAGCCTTCAAGGTTGTTATTATTGTTATCATTATTTTTATCATATTTTATTTTTTTAAAAAATGCCATTATATATTAGACTCGCTCCACTGGCTTGTCGGGTTAAACAAATATGCTAGGGAGTTCATTGGCGATAGTACAGGTGAGTCTCCAACATTACCTACAATTATTAATGCATTGTCATTATCAATTATTATTATTATTGTTATTAGAGGATATTTTTGGTCATTATTTTTATCATTATTTCATTTCATTATCCATAAATAGTTGTTGATATTTATTTAATATTATTGTTGGAATATGTAATCCTTATTTTTTTAATTTTTATTACTTTATTTATATTAATGGAGATATATTTTAGTGAATATTGTTGTTAGCAATAGATTATTAAAATGCTATTTTATTTCTCACTCAGCTAATGCATTTAGCTACAAATACAAACAAACTAATTTGATATAAGCATTATAATTACATAATTACATAATAATTACATTAAAATTACATTATAAGAATTGGTTAAATAAGGGTCCAAAACGAGTTAGTAAAGGGAAGATTATTTCTCAGCTATTCTATACTTATTTAATTCGATTATTTTTTCGGAGAAAGATTTCGAACTCATCAATATATCTCTTATACGCTTTTACAAATTTTTTATAGTTGTATTTTTTTATAAATGAAAGTTATAAAAATGAAAAAAATGAAAATCTTTAAAATTGTTTTATTTGATTGAATATTTCAGGATGATATTAAAGGATTTGGAAACTGTTGATAAACAATTGAAGAAAGATCCAGATGGTACGAGTGGACCAATGGTTGCGCAAATTTTAGCTCAACAACCACAGCCTAATACTCCTTTACATGGTTCGCTATTTTTCTACTTATTTTTATTATAATTACCACCTATAAATCGAACTTTGATAATAAAATAATGCATTTATTCATTTTTTGGAAAAAGGATAGGAGAAGGTTGCTGAACAAAAGTTTTGAGTGAATTTATTACTGTATTAAAACGAATCGCTAAATAATTTATTTTTTTTTTAATTATTCATTTTTCTTAGTTTTTAATGAGAATCGGTGTAAAATTAGTAACCTTGTTGATCTGTTGATATTCGATATACTTGATATGAAAATCGGGTGATGCTGCTGACCCAACTATATTTCTAAAAAGCTTCCGTCCGTATATTTTTACCAGCCTTACTTTGTTTAAACTTCATTTTTTTATTTGTTGTTTTTTTAAAATAAAGTCAAGATTAAATTTACTACTTTTGAAAAATTATAAGGGATCAAGAGCAAACTTTTATATTTGTCATAGTCCAGAAATTTCATTTATTGCGAGAAAAATTTGATGAAAATTCAAATTAATTTTCATTATTAAAAATTTA
The DNA here is from genome assembly GCA_900625125.1 of Dracunculus medinensis. Classification (NCBI taxonomy): domain Eukaryota; kingdom Metazoa; phylum Nematoda; class Chromadorea; order Rhabditida; family Dracunculidae; genus Dracunculus; species Dracunculus medinensis. The sequence continues at coordinate 47,139 of UYYG01000137.1, read as the reverse complement.
TATTTGAAATCCTTAGAAAAAATTGTTAGTGCATAAATTTATCCCTTGATATTCCTTTGATTTACTTAAATTTTTTATTCGACAATTTAAGCTGGTACTATTTATCATTTAATAAATTGAATTCAATATTGAATAAAAATTAGGGAAAAGGTTGAAGGGATGAATGGATGAAATTCAATAAATTTCATAATAAATGAGAAACATTTTTTTTTCAGGTGCAGTTGCAGTGAATCAAGTAACAACAACACACTTGAACGAACAACATCGATCTGTACCGTCAAGATTAGATCACCCATCGTATATGCAACCAGCAGGTTATTATACAAAAAATTTATTTAAATTTATTCTCAATTTATTTATTTATTTCTTTTATTTATTTCTCAGTATGCAAATTTATTGCATAAATAAATAGAAATTGTAGTTTTATTTTTCCGCATCTTCATCATATTGCTTTATATCGATGCAAATGTAAGAAAAAAATTTTATTTCTTGGAGCTTCTTAATTATTTATAAAAATTGCTTTAAAATTATTTACGCTTAATAGAATTTCGTCTGTTTTTAGTTTAAATTAAAAGTTGCATAAAACACTTTCCACATCTATATTATGTTCATTTCAGTATTGACAAATTTACATGGTTCAAATGGAGAAACAACTCTAAGTACAATAGCGAATTTGCATAGTGTTAGTGCTTCAAATATGATTGGTCAATATTCACCTGTAACAGCTACAGCAGCAGCAGTCGCTGCGGCGGCTGCTGCGGCAGCGGTGACCGGAGCAGGTCGTTCCACTCCAAAAACACAGGTAAATATTTTAGCATTTTATTTTTCGCATTTCACTTGTTTGATTTTTGAGTTTTTGCAGCCAAAAATATTGTGAATTCGTTGAGAAAATTTTTCTTCAACTTGGAATTTTTGTCAAGAAGATTTATAGATATAGATAGCCACCTAGTCATTAAATAATGTTTTTTCTGCATTGTGAATTTATCCAGATCTTGTTTTCTTTTTAGGATCTTGGACCACTGCAAGTGAATCCAACTGGAGCTGTCAGTGGTATGTCCTTTTTTTGACATTTTAAAACGATGCTTATTAATCAACAAAAAATTATTATAGATTGATTATGGTTTTTTATTTGATATAACTTCTATAAAATTCTTCTATTCGTAAAGATTTATATTATTTTTATTTCCTTGATCCTTTTTGTAATTTATTGTCGTGATCTCTACGATAAGGAAAAGATTTTCGCAGTAATTTTTTAATATATGAAGGGTGTTTTAAGAGTGGCAATCAAATATGATAGCAGGTTATAATTCTTCTCCGTCTCCACTTGGAATGGCAAGTGGAAGCCGTATAGGAGCGGATAGTGATGACAGTACGCGTAAACGGCAAGTTCGATTGCTCAAAAATCGGTATCTTTTAAAGTTTTCCACTAAATTTTGATTGATATAGAAATCTAACCCGGCATAAAACTATTCAGCACTTTTTTTTTTAGGGAAGCAGCTAAAGAATGTAGGCGAAAGAAGAAAGAATATGTAAAGTGCCTCGAGAATAGGGTTGCTGTACTTGAAAATCAAAATAAAGCATTAATTGAAGAATTGAAAACACTCAAAGAATTATACTGCAGGAAAGAGAAGGCCGAACTCTAAGGAAATTTGCTTTGATATTATTTTTAAAAATTTTTTATACGGGAGTTAGGAAATATTTCAGTGCCATTTGAAATTTTTTAGCAGTATGAAGCTCCCAGGAAGATATTTTCTTTATCGATAATCATTAACTTTCTGTTTATCCATCTTAAGTTGTGGAAAAGTGGAAACTAAACTAATGGGATAATCAAAAATGGAAAGGTTTTCTTTTGATGGCTGAAGAAACGTATAATATTATTTTAACAGGAATTTGGTTATATTTCAAAATAACTATTTGTATGCTTTTTCGGTATTTTCTACGTTTTCATTTTATTATGCTTTGTTTAAATTCATTAATTTAAATTCATTTTCTGGAATTTTTTTTGCATAAAAAAAGAAATTTTTTATTTTTTATTTACATATAATAGAGGTAGTACCGGTTTCATTACCTTTTAAAAAGTAGGAGAAATGGTTTTGTTGGTTAGATCTGGTTTTTCATGTTCTAGGAGTCAATAAATAATTAATGCAGATTTGGATTTTTGCTTTTCTGTTATTGTATTTTAACATTTTAGAAAGAAATTGATCTGGCAAAGGGTGTTTGTTGTATTTTTTACCTTTCATTTTGTGAATTGAAAGTGGAACTATAGAAAATAGTTTTTTCGTTTTATTCTGGTGAATTTCTTCCAATTTTTTTATTTTTAATAATATTTAATAATATTTAATAATATTTTAATAATATTTTTCAGTGGATTTTTTTTGGGACATAAAAAACATAATATTTTTGATTGAATTATATCGAAAACCCATACCAATAAATTTAAAAGGGATTAAAAATCGGTTTTTTTAAAGATTTTTCCAAAATAGGATTGTCAAATTATCAAATTAATTTAGTAAAAGATATGGGTCAAGCTTTATCCGAAAAATTGCTTTTGTATATTTAAAAAAGTAACAGATTTGAAGTGTTCATTTAACACACAATATTTAACTTATTATAATATATCTAATTCGTATTGAAGTATGGATTGTAAAATAACAAATTTTTTGGTTATTTCTTCATTTTTTATTGTGAAAAACGGGCAAATTTTTAATTATAACCCAAGAAAAATTAGATTCAATTTAGTTTTTTTTATTGTAGTATTTTGCTAGATATAAATTTCTTGTGGTGCTTTTGACTTATAAGTTATTAAAATTTAAATTTAATCAAAAAAGATAAATTTTTTTCATTATTTACCTCTCTACCTGTTGGTCAAAAGCACTTAATTCGTTTTTCTTCATCGTAGAAAAATCAGTTTTATCTTACCTCGTTTATGATTGAATTGTCGATTGCCAGTGAGGATTCCTTCATTGACTTTTTGGCCACCTTTCATTTTATTTCCATATTTTTCATATTTGGCATGCGAGTTTGTTATTCAATATTCAGTTGGTTCATTTTATGTCCGTGGTGACGTTTTGTCCCTATCAGAAACTCCATTTAGTCGAATAATTAATGAGTTATGTTGAGAAATAAAAAAAAACCAATGGATTTAACCTCACAGTAGCTCCTCTTTCGGAATATTTTGGAAATTATCTGCGAGTTATACAACGCATATAATCCATCCAATTACATCATTTGCAGTATTGTGGATTATTCCAGGTTTCTGAAAATGTGGAAAAAATGAATGGTAAATTGAAAACGAAATTTTAATGAAATAAATGGGATTTTTTATATTTATATCATTTTATGGGGCTAAATTTTCCTCGAGTTTTACTGAAAATTGACGCTAAAATTTGTATTTTCATGGAAGGCTTTCAGGTTTTGCTTCATGTTTTTTTAAGAGGAAGATTCATGTAAAACAAATCAGAATTTCATGTTTGTTCATTGTGAACAAGGATTCTAATTCCCAATTCTTTTATTTGTCATGATTGTATTAAAATATTCTCAAATATTTTTATAATTTCATAATTTTATAATTTCATGATTCTTGCATGACATCTCATTCAATATTTATTGTAATTCCTCAAATCAGAATTGATTTGTCTATGTTTTACTAATAAATTTGTTGCTTTGAAATTTTGTTTTGCAATGTTTTCTTACAATGAAGTTAACATTCATTTCGAGATGTTAAGAGGGTTAATAGGATTTTGTCGTTAGGATGTACTAGTGGTCTCACTGCATGAGTTTATTAAAATTAGATTTACGCCTGCTAGAGGTAAAGAACCACAGTGTTAGAAATAATCTAGATAAATCTAGGCAATTTGGCCAAAAACACTTCTCACAATAATCATTATTTTCTGGAATTTCCGCGAGATTTTGGTGTATTTTAGATATTAAAAGATGAAAGTACCTGTAGATTTCAAGCGCTTTCTTCAAGAATAAAACTGGAGGTGATACCGACTGTCAGTTGCTACCGTCCTGATAGATAGGTAGTTCTATAAAAAATTTGTCTTCAGTGATCTCCTTAGGAAATTTATTGGTCAAAATTGAATTACCAATATTTATTTCGCGAGATCTTACATTTAACCATTTGGCTTACTATAGTACTAAAGAATTCACTGATAGAAGAAATAAAATTGGGGAACGAAAATTTATAAGTAAAAAAAACTTATACGTTTTCTACTTCTTTCAGTTTTCAGTCATTTTTATGACAAAATTCTGATACTGAAAATCTTACAGGATAGCTCCGAATTTTCAATAACATCGCTATTTCTAAGGCCACAATTCAAAATCTGACTTAACGTAAGTTTGACACGGTCGGACTATGAACTGTTAAAGAAAGCTTAGAACATATAAATAAACTATTAATTACACTAAAAACGTTTGGTGCTGGCGACTCACCCCTATTTCTATCTCCGAGAAATTTCCTGTCTGGTGAGATAAGGTAGGGAAGTTAGCCTAACCAGAAACAGCGAATGCTCTAGAAAGAAATATCCCTAATTTCTTCAAAATCTGAATTCTCTACGAAAGAATATACCGAGGAATTAAATCATATATTCTGCAAATATTTCTGCAAAAGATTATTACGACCTAGCACGACTGATAGTGTCCACCCTTTTCACATGAATCGAGCCCGTGATGCTTGACCTCAGTCGGTGCAACTGCTGTACTACTTATAAAAATCACATGCAATCTACTTTAACCAACGATCTGAACAAGATGGTATCGTACGAACTGAAAAATAACCGATGAGGTTGTACGTGGTTCACACTTCGGAGTTTATGTTGTGAGCCTCCATTTTACTTTTTTGTGAGAGATTGGCCGGTTTGGGACTTAGGAGAAGTAAGATTTTATTTTTAGTGGATTAAAAGTGGGGAAGTGGCGTGAAGTTCACTAGAAGGTAGGTTTTATTGAACAGAACAATTTCGCGAAAATTTCTAAATTCGATAAATTCGACAAAGTTGATAACAAAAATGAAAAAATGAAAAAATGGGAAATCGAATAAAATTAATTCGATCATAAATAAAATATTCCTATTTGTAACTATCGGAAAATTATTTATTATTGCAGCAAAAACAGTGCAAAGTACGACAACAAAATGACCGATTCAAAATACTTTACCACTACAAAAAAAGGTTAATTAATGCGGCAGTTACGTGTTACGTGAATGCGCAGCTGGCTTTTCCATGTGGCATTTTGGTTAATTTATAGTTTGGTGCAAAAGCCTTACACGTGGTTGTCGGAATTCCGTTAAACTAAGTTTGAAAGCGCAGAGTTTTAAAATATTGCAGTTTATGCGATTTATCTTTGTAGAAATCTTGAAAAAATTATTTCGAAGTTTATTTCAAACTTATTCTTTATAATATTTACTTTAGTTCTATGGATAACCAAAAATTTCATGTCTGTAGCTATTTGCTTGTTTGGTGAAAAAGTGTCAGTTTGCTACTCCATGCAGCGAGCCAAACCAGAAACGTTGAGTTCGATTAGAAGACTTTAAAAGTTGGATTAGAATTTCGTCATTTATGGTTGTTAAATTTGTTTCTTTAGGAGAGATTTTTGAATTGAAAAATGAGTTGAATTCTGATAAGAAAGAGAAGAAACGCGAAGCAGTTAAAAAAGTTATTGCCAGCATGACAGTTGGAAAAGATGTCAGGTATTGCTGTTCCACAACAACTTTCTTCCGATATTTTTTATTTAGTCCGTGAAAATTTTTGAAGAAACACGATAATGCTTAGACTTTTTAAGTATGCCAGATATAAAACGTTTAGTGAAAGGTGTGAAAAATAATTATTTGTCTTCCCTTTCTTTTTCCGTTTTTAAACCTTTTATTTACAAAAATATATGTTTGCAACAAGATTTAGTGCATTATTTCCGGATGTTGTGAATTGTATGCAGACAGATAATGTTGAATTAAAAAAGCTTGTCTATCTCTATTTAATGAATTATGCAAAAAGTCAACCCGATTTGGCAATTATGGCTGTTAATACTTTTGTTAAGGTAATTTTATTTCCACAAAAAAATGCAGACATACTTTCATTGGTGAGCATATATTTCCATTTAAAAGACCTTTCAAATAATGTCATTAAGAGAAAATTCAGAAAACTGTTTTTGCAGGATTGTGAAGATCCAAATCCTCTCATTCGTGCTTTAGCTGTTCGAACTATGGGTTGCATACGTGTAGATAAGGTTAATCCGTCTTTTTTGATTTGTCGATAAACGTTTAACTATTAATATAATTATTTGTTTTCTTGTTTAGATAACAGAATATTTATGCGAACCGCTTCGCAAGTGTATGAAAGATGAAGATCCATATGTTCGTAAGACTGCTGCAGTTTGTGTTGCGAAACTGCATGATATTAACGCATCTTTAGTTGAAGATCAAGGTTTTGTGGAATTGTTAAATGATCTTTTAAGTGATTCGAATCCAATGGTTAGTTTTTTAACTTTTTAATTTTTTTGGGAAGATCATAGCATAAAGTAGGCAAGGTGAAATCTATTTTTAATAGATTTTCAGGTTGTTGCAAATGCTGTAGCTGCTCTCACTGAAATTAATGAATCTCGAGTGCTTATTGAAATAAACTCACAAACAATTAATAAATTGTTAACTGCATTAAATGAATGTACCGAATGGGGTCAAGTATTTATTTTGGACGCTCTTTCGTCATATCAGCCAAAAGATGAACGAGAAGCCCAAAAGTTTGCCATTCTTCTTTTAACACCATTACTTGATAGGATGACTCCGCTAACTACAAGAGAAAAGTTTCTAAGCTGCTGGGTCTGGTGCCGTGTTTAATATTCAGCGACAGAAGTCATTCTTTTTTCCCATCGCTCAAGCCCATGTATCAGCGGGGCAGTCTTTAAATTCATATTTTTTCCTAGTATTAATTATTACTTTAGTTCGTAATTAATTCTTGCTTTTGATGCTATCCATTACAAGATTTGGCAGGTAGCGAAGTAAGTGCCATTTTCTGAAATGTGTAGCGAAGAACATGGCCAATTTAGCGTTGATGGCGTTTCATAATGATCTTGTTAATGAAGAGAGTATTTGAGCGAAGATGTATTCAATCATATGAACTGTGTAGGCAGCTGAGTGGTCAGAGAAGGGTAACTTCATCATATCATTCACTTGCCAAGTTTCTCAGTTGTTTTGAGGATAATTTCGTTGCGATTCCAGAGGTTTTGCCATACGATATATATGAATGGATCCGAGATATTTCAAGTCTGACACTTGGTATAATTATATAAATTGCGATCTTATCAGAATTTGGTTATAAGGTGAAAAAATCTTATTTACTTTGATTGAGGGTCAATTTTCGCTATTGCTGCCTATCTTTTAGCATCTGTTGCAATTCTTCGTACTTTACTCGTAAAATATTTCTTATAAGTCTAATTAACTTCTGTATAAGAATGTCATGTTCATGAATTACCAGAGTGCATTCTTAATTGAATCAAAAGCCATGTCGATGAAGCAGTGGGTTATCAATACTTGAAATACATACATACTCGATGTTCCAGTATTCTTCTAATTGTGAAAATTTGGTTAATACGGCTACAGTAAATCGGGCTTGGTTAAGACTTTTTCTTCTATCGTTCTCATGAGTCTATTCAACAAAAGAAAGACATCTATGTGAAGGAAATATGTTAGCTGATCTCTCGATAATCACAGTATGTCCTGTCACTTTTCTGGGAAATTGGAAGTAAAACTGTAGTTCAAATCACAATGAATATAATCTTTCTTGCATTATGAAGGACAATATTTGAATCATTTTCTCCAAAAGTTTTATTGGTCCTAAGATAGTAGAGTAGATTACGTAGGTTATCTCATGCTTCATTGGTGGTTTGGAATTGCAATCGTACGGTTCTGAATGTATTCCAGTTATTTCTGGGATGTGAGATGGCTTGTCCTTCGTATTAATTTTAGATTCAAAGAACTCTCTCCATCTTTGGTAATCTTATCGGGCTTTGACAATTTTAGTGGGATTCCATCTTCAATCATTTTACTGATAATCTCTCGAGGTTCAGTTGCTTTGCAAAGTAGGTAGAGTAATGCTTATTTAATTTCTGTCTTCAAAATTCCTTATCGTTCTAATATCGTTTTTTGTTCTATTTCACCGTGACCTGTGCGAGTTGCCTATAGTTGTATTTCTTAACGCGCGCTCTGACAGCGTTGGATAGCACAGTTGGACAGCTGCACCGTTTCGTCTAAAACTTAGCTTTTCTTCCGAATCATGATTCTAAGGTAGATTTAGTTGATTCCGAGAGACAAGATTTCAAATGAGACCAGTGCTGTCCGTGATAGTTTTGGAGATATTGAGTTTGTTTGAGTCTTTTAGTAGCTCTTCTTAATTATTAATTAATTTTAAATAATTAATTTTAAATAAATAATTTTAATTTTAAATATATTAATTTCTTCTAGAATCTAAACTAGTCAAATAATTTTTGCAAAGAATTTTTGGGAGACATTGTGTTATCATCGAATCTTGGTTCTATTCATAATCTGGCGAGGAACTCAATTATGCACACGGCTATCGAGATCTTCCATTGACCAAAGTAAAGTCAGTCAGGTTCGAGTGTTATGAGTTCCACGTAACCAAATGTCTTCTGCAATGCTGAAAGAATTTATTGGTGGCGAAAAGTTCATTGGCAAAACAGAGAAGATACCCTAGGTTTCAGTATTATACTTGCCCACAGAAGATTGTGGGACCGCTTCATGTCCTACGCAGGCGTCCCAGCGAATATCCTCATCATTTTTTGGGATGATGCTATTAGCAAATCAAGTTCATCATGGAATCTCTTTATCCTCATCATCCGTGTTAAACGTTAGGACATAAGCATTAATGGCCAAGATATTGCAAAATTTGCTTTTAAATGAATTTCGATAGGCCAACCGGTTATTAGGGTTTCATATGATAAGAGCTTATTGGATCCTTTCGGGAATGACAATTGTGATTCAGTTTGTCTCTGAGTTATCCGCATCTGCATTTGACAATAGTTTTACCAGTAGTTTTTGTCAGAACCAGGTTTACTTACTGCTGTGGAAGAATGATGGAAACGAATTTTCAACAGGCAGGCATAATTCTGAAAATTGCGAAGTTATTGAATTTATAATAAAAAAAAAATTTTTAATTTGTTTTATTTTTTTTTAAATTCAAAGAACCTGAGCGAATTAATCGATACTATTATAGGAATATAGAAATAAAGAAAACAATGGCAAAGCCACCTCTTATCACTTTTTTATACCTCTTGATTGTTCATTTGCCGAGAAGAGATAATTTCATTATTCATAATTCATTCTATCGCATAGTTGAATGTTATAGGGCAGAGGGAGATGCTGTGATACCAGCTCTTATTTTGAAAGAATTTCCCATACTAACATGTGCCTCTATAAGTGGAATTATCTGCTTTGAAACATTGTCGTACTCCATCACCCTCCAGAGCGCTGCTGATCTGCCACCCTCCTCAGCATGAATATTTGGTCAGTACATCGGCCTATTTATCTGAATCCAGTTTAATTAGGATGCATCATTCTGTACCACAAGAGAGGAAATGAAAATTTTCAAAGCCCATCTTTGAAAGCTTTATTTTAGTCTTAATTTTCTGATGACGGATACTCTATTGATGGCTCGCATTTGCAAATATATGACCAGCTTTTTGGCTATGTTCAAGATGATGTTCAAGACGATCGTAGTTAACTTTAGTAAAGAAAATTCTCAAGGATCTTCAAAGATCTCTTGGAATTTGAAAACCTGAAAATCTTTGAGAGCACCATCTCGGATTACTCCACTAATTTTACCGAATTAGAATTGCTTTATGGAGAAGTCGAAATAGTTTTCTGTTACCATACAGCCATATTTAGGACCACGTCTTTCCAATAAAGATTTTTCCAATAATGTCGCATACTTATGCGATAGCCAGGGTTTCTTGACATGCGCACTGTTATAACAAGAGATAGCTGAACTACTTGATATGCAGTTAGCACCACAGTGTGGATTTAATACTTTCAGAACCACTCCTAGAAGTCATTGAACGTATAATTTAAGCAAGTTTTAAGAAATTTATTAGAATGTTTAAATGTTTCATGAATATTTTTCCAGTATTTGCGAGCGCATAAGTCCTCGATTGGCACATGCCAATGCTGCCGTAGTACTATCCACTGTAAAGGTCTTAATGAAATTGGTGGAAATACTTCCAGAAGGTTCAGAATTCATCGGTCAATTAACAAAGAAACTGGCTCCACCAATGGTTACTCTTTTATCGGCTGAACCTGAAATTCAATATGTGGCACTACGGAACATAAACTTGATTGTTCAAAAGCGGTTTCATTTTTACTTTTTATAATGTGTATAGCTTTGTTCACCATTTATTCATTTAAGATATTGTTTTCCAGTGGAGAAAAGTCATTCTTTTATCCAGTTGCCATTTATATTTTTATAGTTCTTTTTTAAAGCCCGGATATTCTCAAGCAAGAAATGAAAGTGTTTTTCGTCAAATACAATGATCCAATTTATGTGAAGATGGAAAAATTGGATATAATGATTAGATTAGCGCAACCCAGTAATATTTCGCAAGTTCTAAGCGAACTTAAAGAGTAAGTTAAATTTTGATTTTTAGAAGTTGAATTCTGGCAAGCATCAGTTTAGTATCGAGTGAAGCGTTAGCAGATAGTTTTTTTGTTAAATTACATAGAAAATAATCATGTGTTTTTCGAGATTTCATTTTTATCAGATATGCAACTGAAGTCGACGTTGATTTTGTAAGAAAAGCTGTAAGGGCTATTGGTCGATGTGCAATCAAAGTTGAACAAAGCGCGGAACGTTGTGTTTGTACATTACTTGATTTGATACAAACAAAAGTAAATTATGTTGTCCAAGAAGCTGTTGTTGTCATTAAAGTTAGTATTATTACTGCGGTTCAAATGATCTTGGTTTTCGATATTGCGATAGGTTTTTCGATATTGCGATAGGTTTTGGAAATTCTAATTTTTTTTTTTTTATTGAGGAAAATTAAGATTGTTTTTTTATATTAATATTATATTATACTATTTTTTATATCTATATTTATTTTTATATTAATAAAACAATTAATAGAGATTAAATTTGGAAATTTTATTTCATTTTACTAAATATAAATAATATGTAAAAAAGTACGTTTATGTTTCATATGTTTCATACGTTTTTCAAGGGTTAAAGAGCGGTTTTACAATATTTTCTAATTTTTATTGCGAATTCATTCAAATTCATTCGAGCGAAGATTCATTTTTTCCATATTTTTTTTTAAAGTTTAGGATATTTTCCGAAAATATCCCAATAAATATGAGAGTATTATCTCAACATTATGTGAGAATCTCGATACTTTGGATGAACCTGAAGCCAGAGCCTCTATGATTTGGATTATTGGAGAATATGCTGAACGAATTGATAATGCTGATGAATTGCTGGAATCTTTCGTAGAAGGCTTTCATGATGAAAATACACAGGTTTTTCGCTTTTATCGCTTGTCTTTTCAAAATATGTTAATTCCATAGTTATTTTTTTACATGATAGCAGATTATTAGTGCTACAGTTCCTTTAGAAATTTTATCACCAGTATTGTTCTTATCAAAAGTTTTAATAACTAATTTTAGAATCTATTTGTTCCAAATTTTTTTAGGTCCAATTGCAACTCTTAACTGCAGTTGTTAAATTATTTTTGAAGCGACCTAGTGATACACAACAACTCGTACAACGTGTTTTATCTCTTGCTACTCAAGATAGCGATAATCCTGACTTACGTGATCGAGGTTATATTTACTGGCGCCTTTTAAGTGCTGATCCAGTTGCGGCTAAAGAGGTCTACTTAATCTTATCTTTATTCATTAGTTTATATTTTATTATAAATTTATTTCCATGTCTATTACGTTCAAATTTTTCTTACAGGTGGTTTTAGCCGAAAAACCTTTAATCTCAGAAGAAACCGATCTTTTAGAACCTTCTTTATTGGATCAGTTAGTTTGTCACATTGGATCTCTAGCTTCTGTCTATCATAAACCTCCTAGCTCATTCATTGATTCTGCTAAACATCCATTGCGTGCTGCAGCTGCTACCATTAGGTAAAATTTATCGAGTCTATTGTGGTCATTTTTGGTATATTGTTTTATTTTTTGGTTATCATTGCTTTATCAATTGTTAAAATGCTATATTTTTTGGTGCAGTTGTCGTATTCTGGATTCAAACATGTTTATCTATATAACAATTTATAATTTTTTTCTCATTTTTCGATATAAAATATATCGAAATAAAATATAAAATTTTCGTTTCATTTCAGTGGAGTCGCACCGGTATCAAGTGACACCAATAATCGCGCTGGATCAACAGCAGAAACTGCTGCTCCAACTGTTATACCATCACAGGACACTCTTATTGCTGATTTATTATCACTTGATTTGAATGCTGCAGGATCTGGACATCCTGGTAAGACTTCGTGTGATATTTTGCCAGAAATTTTTATTTCATCGAGTTATTTACCTTTTATTTTTTATTTCAGTAGCAGTTCAATTTAATAATAATTCTCTATGAAGGCGGTAGAATGGCTCAGTTGGGGAACTCCGATGTTCTACAGCTTCTACAGCCAGTAGAAATGATCCTTTATAAATCTAGGTTATATTAGATTCACCTGTATTTCTGTAACCAAATGATTCTCTGGCCAAATTTATCTGATTCGACAAACCAGGGGAGCGACTGTAACTAATAACGGTGAACTCTCTTAGAAAAAAAAATTGTATGAAAAATTTGTAGATTAAAGAATATGATTTCAGAAATGGGATTGGGTTCATACCAGCTAGCACCTGTTTCTTCAGGATTGGATGACCTGCTAGGTCTCGGATCGGATGGATTGCTTGGTGATATAAGCGGTGCAACTTCACCACCGACTGTTTTGACCCAATCATCTGCTCCTTCATTTGGGATTGTAAATGCAGCTCAGCCTTTCGGTCAATCTGCTCAGCCTTTTGCTTCCGTTATGCCGCCAACAGCATCAACAGGACTTCCAGTTATACCAGCATCATCCAATCCATTTACGCCTGAATTTGGTGATATCTTTGGCGTATGTTCCACTGCATCATCGGCGATTGGTATTCAATCTGGTTATATTGCTCCAAAAGCGGTACGTAGGATATATAAAATACCATTTTTTACTATACAAGTACCATTTAAATTTTCGTTCAGATTTACAATGCTATTGACAAGATCTTTTATTTGAAATTATATTTTTATCCCCAATTTTCTTAAACAAATGTGAATTTTATCGTTCTGCAATCTTTTTATTGATTGAGTTTAAATTTTATTTTAAAAAAAGTCGCTAGTCGCTAGTATTACGCAATATCAGAGGGAATCTTATTTCAGTTAGCAAAAAAAATTTGTGTAATATGGTTGAATAAATTACCATAAATTTTGGATTTGCGCAAAAAATTTAGATTTGGTTGGAAGCTAGTCGAGGCAAAGGAACACAAATTGAAGGAACTTTTGTACGTCGTAGTGGTCGTATATATATGGATATGGTTTTTACCAATCGAGCCATGCAAGCGCTTTCTAATTTCGCGATTCAATTCAATAAAAATTCGTAAGTTTTCCCAAAGCCACTTAAGTATAATAAATACCCTGAATAAATCATTTTTTATTTGCATATTTCAGATTTGGTCTGATTCCAGCTGAACCACTGCAAGTAAATTCTCCTTTATATCCAAATCAATCGAACAGTGCTTCATTATGCTGCCGTACTGATGGGCCTGTGCAAAAAATGGATCCACTTACCAATCTTCAAGTAATTTCAGTTATATTGGTTCTTAGATCAGTAATAAATTTATATCTATTTAAAAGCATGTTTCAGGTGGCTGTCAAAAATGATGTTGGTGTTTTTTATTTTGCTGTTGTCGTTCCACTAAATATATATTTTGAAGAAAATGGACAAATGGATAAGAGAGAGTTTCTGCAATTATGGAAAGAAATTCCCGAGCAAAACGAACTGCAGTTTTCTCTGAATAATACTTTAAATCTTAGTGCAGGTTTTTTTTTCATGTTTCTTTTTTTAGCTGATTTATTTTTGCTTATACAATGAGATATTTATTATGAGGTTATTTTTATATATCACCATCGCCTAATTCAAGAATACAGAAATTTATGCCGATTAGAGGAAAATTAAAGGGGCGACATTTTCATGTGTGAAAAATCATTATTTGGTCATAAATGCATCTCTTTTTTCCTAACTTTTTCGTTATTCTTTCTCTCAATTTAAAGACACCTGAAGCTTATCACATTTATAACTGAGAACTGTTGGATTTTTTTTTGTTTTTTTGCATCCAAGGATTTAAAACTTTTGTTCATGAAAGCTTTACAAGGAGTGGTAATGTGCGGGTGTTATATACGAACACGTGGAGGAGCATAAAAACACTTCAATTTTCCTGGGAAAGAATATGAGTTTACCACCGTCTTGAAGAAAAGCATTTCTTAGCATTTTTCCTGGATTGCTGCATTCTTTTCATCTCACAAGTTTAAATTTATTGTCCGGTTTTCAGTTAGAGGGAATTTCTTTCCGATCTAACAGTGCTTAGATTTTGTTGGGATGGAAATAGGCCTTAATTCATGGTATTTCATTTAGTACACATATCTCATTTTTCGCTATGGATTGCACTTCACACTTTTTTCACACTTTTCACACTTTCACACTTTTTTACACTTCACACTTTTTTAATCACACACACTTAATCACACTTTTTTTGGCACATATATTTTGTCCAGCTAATCTCAGATAGAGATGCGATTCTTTTTTAATATGCTTTAGTAATTCGCTCAATCAGATTTCAAGAGTTGAGCAGTGGTTTTAATATTTATAATGCTTTTAGTCGAGTACCATATATATTCTGAAATTACCGTATTACTCCTTTTAAATAAAGCACCATCTCCCTAAATAGATAATATTTTGTTTGTTGCATGCTTAATTCTTTTTGTTCTCCTTCTCAAAATGGAAAAAGACTTAACTGCTATATTTTTTTCATTTTTAAAAATATGCATAACTGGAAGGCTCCAGTAAAATGGGAATAATTTTTTTCCTAAAAATGAAAGAAAAAACTTTTGAAACTGTTGAAACGGTGAGATGTCGTTTTCCAGAATAATGTATGTCATTGTATAAGTCATTTGTTGCTAACCATTTTCACTCGGTGAGGATATTTAAGCGCCAATTATTTTTTGCTGTTTGCTTAATACTTTGATAATTGATAATTGATCGTATTATCGTAGATGATATTTGCACGAAGCTACAGCAAAATAATGTTTTTACCGTGGCTCGTCGTAATGTGAATGGTCAAGAATTATTGTATCACTCAATAAAATATACCAATCAAATTTATGTATTGTCGGAGCTAAAAATGCAACAGTCATCATCAGTACTTACGGTTGTTTTTATTTATTTTATTACGACAGTTCACTTTTACCTTCTTAATTATCATTCCTCATTCCTCCAGCAAACAATGCGAAGATATATTTGCAGTACCAGTAAAATTAATTTTTTCAATTTTTCCAGTTATCGCTGAAATCTCGCCATGTTGCTGCAATTTCAAATCTGAATGAAATTTTCCAAACTATTTTGTCAAACTAATAACTCATTCTTTTCCAGAATCTGTGAACATTGTTCATTTATTATTGGAGTAACTTTCTTTAATGTTTCTATTTTCATAAATTTTTATTTTATTTCTCTTTTTCATTTTATTGGCTATCATTGAGGAACATTGAATTCCGACACAGTTCATATTACTTTCACAAGTTTTGTGCAAATCTTTTTAGAAATATTTTCACTTATCTTTGGCTGTACAGCCAATTTTGAAGTTTCCAAGCTTCAGATCTTGTCATCAGTAGAGCTGAATATGTCATTAAAAATCCGATTGGTGTAGGGATTGGTTCATTTATACTTCCATCCCCACTTAATTTCCTGTTAAAAATTTCTCTTGATTTTAAGGAGTAGAGCTAGTCTAACAAGAAATGGTGACTTCCAATTGTTTTTTTTTTAACTACTCAGCGTCCACAGCTTAACGCAATAAATTTAAATGAAATAAATTTTAAATATATAAATTTAATATAAAATTATTATATAAAAATATATAAATTTTAACGAATTAAAACAAAAAAATTCATTAATTTATCAATTTTGCACCTTAACTACTCTTATACTCTCTAATTGTTATTCTAATTGGCTCAGAAAATGCAAACTTAGTTATAGAAAATCGTGAAATTACTAAAAATAGGTTTGAAGAATTTTCATTTAACATTCCGAACAAATAATTATCGTGTTTTATTTAGGAAAAATTCTTGTAAATTGAAACATCGAAACATATCATGGAAATCACACACAATCTTTTCCATTTAAAATATTTTTATCACTTTTTTAAAGCAATCTTATTTATTTTTATTTATCTTATATAATAAATAAATTATATTATAGCAAAATGAATGTATGTAATGTATGTATGAATGAATATATGAATGTATGTATTGCATTCCCATTATAATGGTTAAAAATAACAATTCCTCTATTGTTCTTCAAGTACTTAAAAGTATAAAATATTTATCAAAAATAATGAAATGATAGATAAAAATTGTCTTGCGAACAATGGAATTCTTAAGTTTCACCTCATCGCATTAGTTATGAAAATAAAAAATGAAAAATAAAAAATAAAAATATAACCTGGAAATGAAACATTTCTAAACTATATGAGCAACTGAATTCGGTTCAAGATTGAAGGTTAATATTATTAAGAGGCTGTGTGGCCGGCGATCTTCTCATTTTTGAATACTTCCTTCAGCGTTTTCAAAAACCAATTGATAAATCATTTAGGAGCAATAAATGATCATATTGAACAATTAAGGTTCAATAATTAAAATGTTTAAACACAATTTAATCAAATGCTTGGTAAATGAATGCGTAGCTTTATCAAATAATGTTGATTATTTAATGGATCAACTTGTTAAGATAGCTTATCATAACAGTCATTTAGTTAGAAATAAATCATTACAATGGAGGAAATCTTCCAATTTAAAACCACTTAATTATGAAGAATCGAAATTGAATTGATAACATATTTAAAATAGTGCAATGTAAGGTGCCGCATAAACAATAATTTTTTCGCAAACTGTAGACCCAGAAAAAGAAGAAAATAGATTCCAGAAAATTTCTGATGCACTTTATAGCCAATACAACTGAGCATTAAAATAATAGGTTGATGGATATTTATATGTTAATTTATTTCTTCCATAAATCCAACTAAAACAAATTATTGCAGTCAAGAAAATCAGATGGGAATGGATAATGCGCTCCCTTTTATCAAGCCGTACTAGTTAGGCCATACTAGCCACAAAGATAATAGATGAGTTTGTTGAGAAATGCATTTTCCATTTTAAATTCGAAAAATGCCATACAAAAATATCCATTTTACATTTTCTTTGCATGTGTTAAATTTTTTAAACGATAAATTCTATAACATGATAACATTATCAGAATCAGAGGAAGAAAGGGACTAAGAAGGTTTTCTTCATGTTAACTCGGTACTGTTCGTTTTTCGTTTTCTAAAGCGATTGTTTTAATGTGAGGGCCTCAGCTCATAATTCATAATTCGTTGGTTGATTGTCCCGGCAAATAAAAATCACATTGATGATATAATAATTAATACATAACAGCAGTAGTCCGTTGCTGATTTGATTTATTTATATGCATGGAATCGAAAGCTGTTTCATAATCAGCAGGTGGCGTTTCAGGCCTGACTACATCAGCTTCTGTAACCATTGTTGATTCGTTTACCATATTTGGCATTGACCTTGCTGTAGCGCAGAATGCCTGGGATAGCATTCACCATAAAATAACAATATCCATAGACTGCCAGCATTTTCATATTCAGTCTATACTGCTGGATTAAGTGTTTAGTTGCCAAAAGTTATGAAGCGGCTCCTAACAAAACTTTTTGGTGCCATCATAACTTTTCGTAACAAGCAAAATACTCATCAATAATTTGATATAGAATTAATATTAACATTAAAATTATATTTTCAATGCATAGCATCTCAGAGATGGTTATTAAATAATCTCAATAATATATTAATAGCACCAAATTTAATAAACGTTAACTCAGTTGGGAAACATTCATATTAATCAGTTTTTCCAATAAATAAAAAATGAAAATTTCGCCACGAAAAGTTGCCTCACCAGTGGATTTATTATTGAAATAGTCATTTTATCTTAAATAATAATCCGTTAAGGTCAAATATCTTTGGTTTTATTTTTGCACTTTGACTTGAAGATTAAACTTTTCATTCCAAATGAACTTATATAAGGCGATACTGAGGAAAATTTCTGTGGTGCTGTTCAAACTTCTGATAAAGTTGGCCGATCCAAATAATCAGTGTATACAGCGAAATGATATATACTATCCCTGTGATGGATGGATGGTGTGAAAAGCAAGGAGGACCAATCAAGCAAGACCTGGACTGAAATAGTTCAGGAAAGATTCTGGATTCATAGATGGGACAGCAATTTTGACGGTAGAAAAAAAGAACGGTTTCTATTGTTATCGACGATTGCATCAGATCGCGCAGCTTGGAAACGCCTTACCCTTGTAGCCGGCGCAGCCAGCCTGTCCAGTAATGGTGAGAACTATTAGAAGAAGAAGAAGATGCTATCAAATGAGGAAGAAGAAAGAAAAATAGTCCAATACTAGGGAACATATATTAAAACTTATTCTAGATGAAACCATTTTATTATAAAATACATGAAATATTTGATGAATTTGTAGAGAAATTTTCAAACAATACTTTTTCGTTAATATGTGGTTTTCTGTATACGTTCGATTCATAAGCATCCCAAAATGTTGAGGATTCGTCCTGATCTAAGTTCGTTCCTCGTCTCGAGCTTTGTGACCCTGTTGACTTAAAAAGATGTCTTATTACGAGTGCAAAGGAAAACTAAAAGAAATTTTTCAATTTTCTCCCAAAACAATTGAGTTGCTAAGATACAATAATTCAAATTTTTTTTTGAAACAATATGGGAAAGAAGTTACTCTTTTACACTTATTATTTATTATTTACATGCGGTACGATATGGTTCAATTTCATCCTTCTTGACATAAATAAGCCTATCGTTAAAAGAAAAACCGAGTGGCGTTGGGCATCACTGTATTCTCGTATCGTAGTATTGTACTGTGACATAATATAATATTGGCAGAGCCAGAAGAAGAATATCTATTCGTAATTCTAATCAAAAATTAAATTATTATATTAACAAAATATAGAAATATAATAAATAATCCTACTTTTTCTTTGGCATACTGTGGTGAACGCTGTTTCTTATAGGTGTCATAATAGGCGTCATATTGATCAGCTGGATAACTACCGGGCTGATAACTTGCTTGAGGAGGCGTATAAGGAGCATTTCCGGGCATATAAATTGGCTCTTCGAATGCAGAACGTCTTGGGAGTGTTCCATAGACTGATTCTGGACCAGTGATTATTGGGCCTTCATTAGGACTTTGTGGCCGACCCAAATGTGGTGGCATCGACCCATAAGGTGGCATGAATCGTGGATGCAATAATCCCATGGGTGGTGGATATATACCAGGAGGGAATCTCGGTGATATTCCTGTAATAAAAAAAATTTTGATCGCAGCCAAAAATTTTTCTTTGCAAATTCATGAATTCTCATGGCCTATTTCAATATTACATATTACATTGCCTATTTCAATATCATAGGTTAGAAAGAACGATCAGAAAAAAAATGACTCAACAAACAGTTGATCAAAATCGTTCCTTCATAATTTGGTGGAAATTTTGGTTTCATTTCAAAAAAAATAACCGAAAAATGGTGGCAGTATGTGTAGTGGTGGAGGAGGTGGCATCATATGAGGAGGAGGAAACGGTAAGAAAATTGGTGGTCGCATCATCATATGCGCTGGACCCATCATAGCAGACGGTGGAGGCATTGATCCACGTATATGTGGCGGCACACCAGGATAAAATCCTAAAAAAATCTCTAAATTCTTTCGTGAAAAATTTCTTACATTTTTTCAATGTTCGTCTATTCATTCTTCTATCTATTTTTGCTTGGCATCGATTGTTGTATTAGAATAAGAACAATCAGAAATTATTGCCGTAAATTTATCTGATTAATAAAAAATTTTGCTTAACCTGGAATCGACTGATCACCGTATGTGACATCAATATCGCTGCCGGCTCTTCTACCAAGTATTTCGGAGCCACTGTATGGAACCAATGCAGTATCGCCTATAAAAAGCATAAGGGTATATTGAAATAATCCACTGAAAAATCAGCCTCACTTTTTTTTAAAAAATAATTTGGTTTTAATAAGCTAAGCAATTTCAATTCTCTGACTCTATTCTGTTCATTTCTTCTTCTAAAAGCCACCATTTCTAAACTATCTGTTAGGATGAGATCAATTGGCCAGCGAGCCAGCGACTAGATAGAAGTGCTGAAGTTTCATTAGCATCGCCAGGATTTCATTATTAGTGGTAAGTTTTGTACCAAAGATATTCAACCATCCTATTTCGCTCATTTAAAATTATGTTCACCATTCTTCATATTTAGTACGAAAAAAACTGTGTAGTCCTATATCGTTTCAAATTTCATATGAATCATATTCACTATTTCACGTATTTACAATGGAGACAGGATAGCCGAGCGACCGTCAGAATTCAGATCCTGTTTCCGACGGGGACAAGCCCGACAGAACGTGGGTGGCGATGGCGATCTACCTGAATTCCTGTCTTCAAATGATTCCTCGTCAAAAATTTTTTGTTAATAGCCAGTTAAAAATGAGCTTGAATAAATAAATAAATAAATATATATATATATATATATATATATATAAATTATATTTCTCAATTGTATGCTCTTAATCTCTATAGGTAGAATTTCGTCCGAAAATAGCTGAAAATAAGAAAAACATGAAAAAAGAACAGAAAAAAATAACTAAGTAGATAATGTTGAATATGCATTATTTTTTCTATTCTTAAATCGTTTTGCAAGAATGCTTAGTAAATATAAAGGAATTCTGTTTAATTTTGTCGATCGACGAGAAAATAATATACGACCTTGACACCGAAGAAAGATTGTAATATTGATAGGTATTGCAGGTTTGCATCTTTTAGTGTAAAATATTCATTAATCGACATTGCCTTGGATATTAAATAATTTAAATTATTTAGAAAAATTCAAATCAGCATTCCGAGAGATATATTCCTTCATATAAAATATAAAATAACAGAATTTCAAAGAAATTTTATGATAAAATGATTTATAAACGATCTAAAATTTAAAAGTGACCTAAAAGAAGCACAAGATTAAGGTCAAATGATTAATTTGTCAAAAGATAAAATTCATTGCGAATGACATAAGTGACAGAAGTGAAACATTAATCCGTCACATGAAACTGCTGATAAAATTAAAAAGGACGAGGATGTTTGAGAAAGTTGCGCTGGAACAAGTGGAATTTACGGGAAAATCTTGCTGGAACTGTTGCTCTAAGATTATAAGAACTATCATTAGACCAACATGTCTTCATTCTACTAAAATTCTTTTCATTCTACTAAAATTCTTTCTTGGCACATTTTTTAAGTTTAATTTTTTAAGTTTTTTAAGTATAGTGAAAATGACGAAAACAGCGAATCCAGCCGACATAACTGAAATAATATCAAAAAATTCTCTATCGGATTGGAATAGGGAAAAATGACGGATAATAAAAGTGGCCACAAATAATACTACTCATGCCATGATAACAAATAATACTACTCATGCCATGATATACAAATTCATCAATGTCTTAGAAAAGTTTTTCAAAGTTTTTGATATTTAGGATAAATTAATAAATTAAATGAAGCAGATTTAGCGAACAGTATGCAACTCACTTCAACAAATCGAGTAAGTAATTTAAACGATTTAAGCCAAAGAGTTTTGAGAACTCATATTTCTTATTTCTATCCTCATGTGATTACCATACGAAGAAGTGACATTCTAATAGCCGGCAGAGCCAGCAAAATCAGAAATGGCGAATGCTGTTAAAATAAGAAATGTTAAATGTAAAATAAAAAAAGGACAAGGATATACGAAATTCTGAATTCATATAAAAAAGAGGTATTTATAAAAAATTAGCCATAGTGGAAAATGAAGGAAAAATAATTGAATTTTCCAGCTCCTATTTAATCTTTGAGATTATTGTCAAGAATTATGGCGAAAAAACCCTGATTGTTGACAGATTTTTGAAAATAAGTAATGGTGAATGCAATGACGAGCCTTGATGATGATCTCGATCGCTTTTTCGATGCGTAAAACGATTGGCAACTGATGATGAAATACTTGCAGAATCATATTCGCCAGACTGCTGCCTTCGCTCCCATGCTTCTTTGCCGATTGCTCTTTCTGCCCAGCGCTGTTCCTTGTCTTCTTCGACGGGCAATATATCAGCGACACTGAAAATTTTTAGGTATACAACGATTATTCAACGGTCTTTTAAAGTGCTGATAGGCTCTTATTTCATCGACGACAATGAGCAATGTTGACCATAAATGCACAGTCATTTGTGGTCTGCACCATAAATGTGTTAGTTTATATCATAAAAGTATTGAAGTAGAAAATTTGGATAAATGACAATATTAGATCATTACAATACTTGGATTTTTTCTGGCACATTATCGATTCGTTGAAGTTTAAAAGCGGAAAAAAATATTAAATTAAAATCTTTGAAGCAGCTTCTGGAAAAACTATTCTCATTTCCTTCTTAAGGTGTTCCCTGGATTAAGTGGCTGATGCAGTAAAAAAATCTATAATCTCAAAAGAAGAAAATATTGTTGAAGAAGTAATGAAAACCTGGAAGGGCGCTCGCTATGAGGGCTTACGCTTCTACTGCTTTCCTTGATAGCCTTTAGTCCAGGAATACGTTCTTCCAACTTAACATACATCGATTCGGCATATGAATGGAAGCAACAACGAACAAGTGCATTGGCTGCCTTGCTATTTGTGCAGATAAATGCATGACATTCAAGTACCTGAATAATAGGGAACTATAGAGCTGGTACAAGGTGAAGGACCTCGACTATTGAAGTTCTATTCCCATGCTTTCCATGCTTTCTAATCTGCTTTTTCGAACAGCCAAATCTATTCGGAAAAAATGAATTTCTTTTGCTTTTATAAGGAAACTGCTAATTTTTAAATCTGTTCAATGAATTTCGAGAACAAATATTCTTAAAGAAATATTCTTAAAATATTCTTAAATCCATCGTGGAATTTTTTTGACATTCTATTTTACTCTGCATACCTTTATACCAGTTGTGCGTCGAAAAATAGCAGCGAAAATTGGTGGATGACGAGAGTTGTCACTACTAGCAAATGGTGAATCGAGCGGTAAAAATCGTTCGCCTCCCCCTTCTATAGCATAACCAGTGACATTTACATAGCGTACAGCAGCACAATAATGCAAGGAATTAATTGGATGAAAAGCACTTTCAGTTTTCTTGTCCCCATCGATATACTCCAACAAAATGCCATTGGACCAAACTGACAACCTAAAATTTTCAGTTTTTATTTTTTGTACGAAGATCTTTATTTAAAAGATTTGCAATGACCTTAATGATGTAAAAAACCAAAGAAATATGATATTTACGGCCAACAGTTTCTGAATTCCCCGCAAAAAAAGCACGTTTAAAACTTATAAAATAAAGAATAAGCCATGTTGATAAAAAATATTTTCATATATCATTTTCCCCATCGGAATATTTTAGAATAAAAATTTGTTCACCATGAATCAATTCCTTTTGTATCAGCACCCTCGTCAACAGGATAGCGTTCTCTTAACGGCTGTTGAATACCTTGAAGACCGTCTTTAGTGATCGTTGGCACAGCACTTCCAATATAGAGCACGCGGCATCGGCAGTATGGCACTGCTACCATAATAGCTTCAAATGTTTCCTGAAACTTTATTAGTATCGCTGGATTTGTTCCAATCTTCAACTAATATAGTAAATGCGATATGAATATTTCCAATTTATGAACGATGACATAATAGGATAATATACTTATATCAACGAATAATTCAATAACTCAAAATTCATTACTATTTTCCAGAAAAACAATAAATGAATTTAAATGAATTTAACACACAAAATTGAAGGGATTTGAAAAGTTCGAAAATCGTTCGTTCCTTGTTTTTTAAACTTAATATCAAATATGAAATCAAATCATTTCATAAATAAAGTAAAAGATAAATAATAAATGAAAAAGGAATATGAAGAATGAACGGCAAAAGAACCACTAATAGTATGAAAAAAATATTCTAAATAAGAAAGACAAATTGAATCGCAATCCAAATTAGTCCAAATAGAATTTTACAGCGATTAGATTAGTATTTAATCATTCGGGCCATATTATCTGCCGAACCAGTGCCGATTAGCAATTGGCTCTGGAGAATTCGTAGAAACTTTGGTTTAATATGGTCGTATCGTAGGAATTCAGCTAACAAATCAGTTAGAAATGATTCCACGTATTGAATTTTCACTTCTCTCTGCAGGCAAGCAAAAATTACTTCGATTATCCATTTTGAAGCAAATATCAGGTGACACTTATCAATGTTCGAAATTCGACAAGAACAGCCATAAAAAATTCCATGGTTCTGAGAGTCCACCTGAATTTATCTTCATCCAAATGATTTCCTGACAAATATTAAAAGCCAAAGGGAGAGCCTAAAATGGTAAGCGACAATCATTAGCGGAATTTATTACGGTTTTATTATCTTTGGATTATTGGTAATTATGTATTTAATTTCGAATTGTAGGTTATCTATTGGCATTTTGGTTTAACAAAGAACAAAAGAATCGTAGCGGGGGAATGTTACTATTAATCTGGTTTAAATGGTGAATCTTGTGAATACTGTACTGAGTCTTCCGATATTTTTGCTTAATGGGATAATAAGAGCATAAAAATGGAAATGGGAAAACGCTTGAAGGCCATTTATCGGATTATTCCACAACCTCATTTTCATTTTACTCTAACGAGATAGCCAGAGGCAATGTGATTCAATATTACGCTTAATTTTTCAATTTGAGTACACTTCAGTCGTTGCAAATAATAAATGAAAAATAATGATTATTTAACACATCAACACATTACAATATTTTTATCTTTTAAATAACTTTGGGAAATTTAAATGGCTATTTAAATAAGCCCATAGGCCATATGGTCACATGGGAGATGGAAACAGAGGCAGTCTAAGTCTTCAACCGAATTTCGCTTTTAATTGCTTCACCAAGAGATAGGAATCGAATCTATGGTAGCTTAGCCTTAGCCAAATCAAAATACGATTCGATCACCCCATCTTTGTTGATATTTTGCGAGTAAAATTTTAATAATAATAATAATATCGCGATAAATAACTTTCACGAATTATTACTTTGAGAATACAATTTGAATGGCAAGTTGAAAAAGTTTTAGAAAAATGGAATATAAAAATTGCCATTTCCACTATTTTTACCTATTTACCTATTAAATTTTTAATAATATAACAAAAAGATAAGTGAAGTGAAATCATTAATTGAAAATGAATTATGGAAGTAAATAAGTTTTTTTCTTGAGAAATACTTAGAAAACATTATTTTCTAAGAACAGTAAAATACTGAACCTGTTTTTAATAAATGCAATATGCAAAGGAATAAGAACGCCAAAAAAAATATTTTCACCAAGACATTATTCATTCAGTTAAGGCTAGAAAGCTCTTCCGTATTTCGAGCAGAAATATCAAAAAAATTCTTTAGTTAAATCAGCCTTTCTTCTTTATTTTTAATACTTTCAGTATTTCATCATTACTGACAAATAATAAATATTTAATAAGAGTATGCTTTAGGGATGGAGGGGCAAAATGAATTATTTAGGAATGCGTAGGTCCTGCAGTAAACCTTTCAAAAATTTGCACTGGCGACCCACCTAAGTTTTTATCACCAAGTGATTCAGCAAAATTCATCCGGTTCGACAAGCCAGCGACTAAATCTAACTAAAAAAGAAGAAAACACTGGATGAAATAAATCATTTTAAAAGTTTTGAAATGGTTTTTATCGCTTCTACAAAATTAATAAATTCTCAAAGAATTTTCGAAAAAGTTATGCATTTTAAAATTTATTAATTATGGTCCAGAACGAGACTGATCGATTACGCGGATTGAAACTGGATTCCCATACCGCGAAATAATTTATGCATATCACCGGCGAACAATAACAATAATATTTGCAGCAAAAGACAAAAAGGTGGAGAAAAAGGAATTTAGTGGTATGAAATTGAAGAGGATGAACTGATCGGTAAATTCTTCCTCTACTAAAATCATTTCTGAGCGACATTTTATGCGAAAAACAGGTTTTTCATATCAAAAATTGACAAAGTATTCCCAAATATATGCAGTGTAAATCAAAATCTGCATATTCCTGCTAAGGCTAATAACAAAAATCCATGGAAAAGTTATGAAATTTTTGGAAAAATTAGAAAAAAAATTCCTATTTAATTCCTTGTCAAATAAGAGATAAAATTTAGGCCAAGAATCGACCTTCATATGCATTTCAATTTTCTCAAATTCCTCTACTTGCATGCTTCATTCTTTACAAAATCCTAATCGATGAATAACTATGGAAGAAAAAAAAATGGATGGATGATCTCTATCGAATTATTCAAATAATACTATAGAAACGACCAAAAAGAGTACCTCTGGAGGTTCAACAATTTCTTTCTTTCATAAAAATCGGGAATAACAGATTTTTTAAAAAAACAAATCACAACGAAACAACGAATCTTTTAGACTTTTTATCCATGTAAGTTCGTTAAAATGACAAAAAGAGATAAAATAGAATTAATAATGATATTATTTAAAACTAGCGTATAAATAAACAGTTTCTAATTTTGACCGAGATAACCGAGTAAATAGTGGTTCAGAAAATCGTAATGTGAGGCCTCTGGACTTCTGCTGCCGACAGGAGCAAATATCCATTAAAAATGCGGTGGTGCTGGCGAGTGACATACCTATATTTCTATCGCCAAGTAATTTTCTAACAAAGATTTCTCACTTTACTAATAGCCAGTGGAATAAACCTAACAGAAAATAGTGAGCACTAACCACTTCTTTACAAATGATAATAATACATTTTGGACAAATAAACAAAAGTTACTGCTAACATGTGATATGATAATAGTAAATATAATAAATGAATTTTAAAGAAAAGCCATTGAAAGTGTTCAAAGACATTCGTGAATTACTCAAACTACAAATAATTAATTTTAGCATCGTAAAAAATTAATTTACTTTAATAATAATATTCATTTTTTTTGATAAAGTCTAATTTTCTATTACTTTTCCGCAAAAAGGATAAACTATATCTTTCAATTGCAAATTTGACGGCTGAGATGGTAATTTTTTTCTGCTAAATCATTGCTTTACAGCGAATGCGAAAAATAAATAAGTTCTCATCATCTGATTATGCTGGAGTCGCTGGCTACTGATTACTACGTTTAAAAATTTTTAAGCGCCACTCGGATACTTGCTTAGGTTTATAGTTATTTATTAATTTGATCTCTATTGTGCGAAAAATTCATTAAAAAAAACAATTATCATCTGACATAAAAATTCCATTGGGAAAATTCTAACTATAAAGGACGAGGCATTTGGATAATTAATGATAATAATAATAATAAATTAATTAATTAATTGAAATTTTTAAAAAGATATTAATTTCTCAATGAGAGATTTGATGGGAAAACCACGGATTTAGAAGAAATAAAACATTTTAAAGTGGATAACATTACGAAATGGAATTATGAAATTTCGAATAAAATTTCAAATTTAAGCCAGAATAAATCTGAAGAATCTGAAGGTTTCTTTAGAAGTCACAAGGTCAAACACGTATGAAGCAACGATTTCGACTTAATATTTTCTTACAACGCGTTTATTTGAAAAATTTTATAGTTTGACATCACTCATTTTTATTTATGTTCAAGAATATAAAAAATTTTAAAAATAAACGGACGAAGTGGAAATTAGCATATTTGGCTCAAAGTTGGTGCCAACGATTGTGTCTGGTCTCCAGGCTGCTATCAGTAGCCTTCAATAAGACCTCTAATAAGTTGGTGCCAACGATTAATAAATGGTGAAAATCGGGACCATAATCGATGTCTGCTAAAAGAAAATTTTAAAGATCGTTCAAGATCGTTAAAGATACAAAACATTTAAACATATTTCAAAAGTGATATTTGAAATGTGAACCCGAATGGAGAAACGCGTTTTTATCAACCAACCTTTCGCTAAGTTTAACCTTCAAATATTCGGCCTTTCAGCATTTCAGTCTTTGAAAAGAAAAGAAAAGACGGTTAAAGAAAAATAATGATTTACAGATCCTTTTCTTGCGATAGCTAAAGAAAGCCCCTTTACGATTTTCAAAATTAATCCAAATAAATGAAACAAACTAGCACTCACTAGCAGTCAACAAAAGTTCCTACGAAATTCTCGCACAGTGTCTATTTGAAGCTGATAAGGAAATAAATGTTTGCTTATTGAATGAATGAACTAAACAATCTTTTATATTTCAGTTCATAACTTTAGAAGAAAATAGCAAATAGATAGAAATAAAGCACTGAAAATAAGCCAATTAAAGCCAAATCGCAGTTAAAAACGCATTCATCATATCTGTTAAGTCAGCTTTTAGCACGAGTGAACTCTGCGAGAGAAAGACACGTGTGTTACCAGCGCCAGAAGGAATTTTCGGTGGTAGGTTGGACTCCGACAAGCAAATTCAGGCAAATTTGCATAGGAAAAATGTGAAAGTACAAGTGATTAAAATTTACATTTACATTATCCATTGTTTTTTAATGGTAATGCACAACGCAAATCAAAATTGTCGTCAACGGACCAATATCTTAACATGAAATTTGATTTTCTGAAAGACTCCTGCCTTTGAAAGTTTGTTGAAAACTTAAAAATCATTCATATGAGAGAAAGAAAACGGAAAATACGGCAGTTTAAAACTGGAAAAATCGATTCGAACCATTTTTCTAATGGATATTAATTATTCCATTAGAAAACTACAGCGAATTTAACTTTTGTTTAAAAATTTTCGAGCTATTTGAAATAAAAACGCTTTCGTCGCTGAATTTCACAGATTTTAAGAATTTTCTTGCAAAAAGGTAAAAGTAAGAAAAAAATGGTAAAATTTTCATTCAAGAAAGTCATTAAGCATGCGGTTAGAAGTCGAGGGAATAAATTTCTGGCGAGAGGAGTATGAGTCGACCACCAGCACTACGAAGATTTCTCAAGAATGGATGTCGAGGAAAAAATCCTAATTCTTATCTTTCAGCGCATTCAAACCACTATCCATTTCCGTTTAAATCGAACATAAACAATTTAATAATTTAATTTGATAATTTAGTTAAAATGAAATTCATTTCAAAGCAAAGAAAGAAATGCAACAATGTAGAAAAAATATTTCAGACTAATTCTCAAAAAAATAAAAAATTATCGAATTATAAATATTTCAAAAATTCGAAATATTTGCAGAAGTTTTCCCACTTTTCTTTTGGCACAACATGTTTGTCGTACCAGCAGTTCGTCATAAAAACCAAATAAGCCTTAAAGCGGATAAAGATGGAATTTCCTTCTTCTAATAACACTCGCAATTTCTACTCTGCTGCCTTCATTTGACAAGATAAATCAAGTCGTTCTATTTCATTACCCGATTTCCGATTTCCACTGCAAAATGGCAGGCTATTTTCGATGATTTTTAGATTTATTTTAATGCAGATTGTCATAAAAAACGAGTTTTATATATGTTCGATAACAATTTATTTTATCTATTATAATCTTTTAATAATAATAAATAATAATAAATTACAATCGCAAAATATGCCCCATTATCATCCTTTATCATCCTTTTATCATGACCATTATCATCCTTTTAAAAAATTTTTAACAGTTATCGGCCACCCTCATTTTCGTTCATTATTTTTTCCGCAATATGGTGATTACCGCTGCAAAATGGCAGGCTATTTTCTTACAAATAAAATGCAAAAAATTAAATATTTTTATTTTAATAAATATTTAAGAATTTTTCTAAAAAAAATTTGATGCACTTGGTTGTTGCTCAAATTACCATCTTCAGCGCAAGCGTGTCTCCAGCAAGAGTAAATATACCAGTGGATGAGGGCCAACAAACCACTTTCAATTTTCTATCGACATCTCTGCAAATTTTCTAGATATTCTTAAAAAGTAGCCTAGCCAGAAACGATGGGCGCGAACCATTTATTCACCTTTTATTGAAAGGAAAATGATCCACAGAACCGTTTTTTGCGAAGTCTTCTCGCGAAATTGGCTAGTATTTAACAATATTTAATTAAATTTCATTAATGTAATTAATAATTTATTTATTTATTGAAAACTAGCCAAGTAAGACGCCATGTGCTTGTATTAATAACATTTAATTAATATTCACCAATATTAAAAAACGAAATCCATATTTATTCTAAGGAATTTTTAACTCTTCTGCCTTATAAGATTTTCATAAATTCAGAGAACTTCCTAGCATTCCTTGCATCAGTGAAGTATTTAATTATTATTCATTTATTATTATTATTATATTAAATTTATTATTATCTAATTAACGAAGAATGGAAAGAAAATGGAAAAAAGACATTAACTGAGAAACAGTTGGCGATTCAATGCTCTAATCTAGGAAAAGGGAAGTTCTCTCTGAACTGGAGATGGATCAGCTATGCATTACATCCAAGACCTAAAATGATTCCAAAGAGGTGGAAAGAAGGGGTGTGCACACTCAACTTTGTGGCAAGGTACAAGTAAGACTAATTGCACTGAACATTAAATGGCTACAAATTTTTGTCAATGAGTTACTTGCCAATAGAAGTATAGATAGGTTATCAGTAGCATTCGGATTCCTTCATAACAGATTTACTCGCGAATAAAAGCCGAATCTTTGGCTACCAACACGATAATCTAGACCACTTTCAACCAGTGGTTATTCTTGTGGCTCCTCTTCATTACATATTAGTGCCGAAGCAAAATAACGAAATTGTAAAATGGAAGAAAATAAAGACAATCAATAAGACAAAAAGTGGAACAAATCAGTGGGTGATAGAGATGACTGAAAGCGTTCCATGAATGCCACTGACCGACCCGATCCGACCGATATAATTAGGCAGAATTTCTACTATCGGCGAATATCAAATGAATAAGTGTATAAACAAATAAACGACATTATTAGCATGCACATGATCCACACGAATTCAGACGGTATTATTAGCAGTGGAACGAACAATGAAAGATATTCTTGAACCGAAAACTGTTCTGCTGTCCACTCAAGTTTTCGCCATTTAATTTATATCAATTTCCCTTTCTTTCATAATAAATTTCAACAATTTCAACATTTAAATAAACATCGATACAATTATTTATTTGTATGGTTATTTGTGTAAAAAACTACATTATTGATAACACATAAAAACAACAAAAGAAGGTATGTGATGTGATAAATAAAATGTTGTTCCAGGACTGCCATGAAAAACGGAACAATCCAATTCTCACAGAGAAATCGACGCCGCGAAAACCGTACAAAACAACAAATAGCAATCATTTTTCCGCATTGGAGAGAAGAAAGAACGATCAAAATCATCTTTTTTGCAATGCAAATGACAGTTTGCAAGAAGAGGAGTATGGATAAAGGAAAAATTTTAGAAAATTTCACCTAAATAAATCCGCTTTATGTATTTTTGACTCATTTGTTTTGTTAAATTTCTTATAATATTAGTGAAATTGTTTTTCTTAAGAAAAAAGGAAAGGTTTAAAAATAAGGAATTACTTTGGGGATGCCAATCCATCCTTTTGTTTAATTCCAAGGATTGAGATTCTGCCAATATTTAGAATATAAGGATTATAGAAACTCATAATAAATTCTCAAAGGGACTGATGGTTTGATTACAAATGGAAGCAAAAAAAGATACAACAGATCGTATAATCGAAATAAAATTAAATTTTATATAATAAAATTTGGTAATGCTTCCTACAGTAAATGAAAATTCCCTCTTAATGGAAAGTCCGTAGCCAAGCCATTTTTCTCACCGATTTGTTGTACTGATTTTAATCGTAAATAGTTCATTGGATTCACATCACTGGATTCAGTTAATTTTGTTCAGAGAAAAAAATCAATTCATCATCAGAGAACCTCTCGGAGAACGAGGCACAAGTAGATCCTCAGGAACACGAGAAAATTTTACTTTTAATGGCGCTCTACTCTAATCAAAGAACAAAAATCAAACCAATCACCTGGGCCTTAGGCGAAGCAGCAATTAAACATTTCAGTGAAATACTTTTTTCTTCCTTATTAAATACATCATCGAAATTCGATTTTTGCAAGAATGGTATTTTAATGACTTTAATGATTTCATTAATCACTTTTTTAAATAAAAAGAGTCATATACGATGGATGGTCTGTGTCGTTCGCATTCTCACCGTTTGAGGATGCCTTCTGCTTCCACGTCGCTCACCATTTTATAATGAGATAGCTTCGTTGGTTTTTGGAACGGTTAGAAATTTTCGGAAGAGAGTCACTTAATAAATAAACTGGAAATAGTAATGGGTCACCCTCGCTTTTTAATGACAAATATTTATCCTCCTCGCTGTGGAAGTCGAACTACATCTCAGTGTGATGATCTGAACCACTATGCATCCACTAACGCACTTTACTCCTCCGAAAGCGACGTACTAGATACGATTCACTGTTAGGCTTAACCAGTTATAATGAAAATGTTTAGATGCGTCTAATTAATTAAACGAGAAAAGAAATAAAATATCCAAATGAAAAGATATCGAAAAAGTGAATTTAGCCAACGCGTTCGATTGTTGAAGCTTATGTAGTATTAAGTACGGTTTCGCGTAAAATCCTATTAGGCTCACCTGCAATTTTATATTTGTTATCTAATGACAGAAGTCAGCAGATGTGTGTGTTTATATATCTGCACAATCGGGTGAATCGTATAACGCAAATTAGGAGGAGAATGATACGAATTGTATAAATTGTGACGGAAATTGGTTAATGGTTTTCAACTGACAGTGTAAATTGTTCATGCAATTTCTCATCGCGAAATTTGTTTGGAATTTGTATCACTTGTTTCTATAGCTCAATTAAAGAACAAATTTATGGTGTGATTTAGGCGACGAGATTTTATTGCCTCGACTGAGACTGAGAAGTTTTCATGATTTCGTCCCTTGCGTCCCTTGACGAAAACAAACGTGTCAGTGAAATTCGCTTCTATTGTCTAGTAAAAACAGTCTCAACCAGGCAAACGAGAAAATATAAGTTAAGTAGCTGCAGAAAATTATATTAGAAGAATTCAATGTGATATTTCTGCTCATTTTCAAACGACTTGAATCACTTCTGCGATACAATAAAAGAGGGGTTTTTTTTCAAATTTCTGAGAAATATTATGTATGATGTGAATAACGATAACAGTTAAATATTGTTGACCTTCCTCATATTAAGTCCGAATTATAAGAAATACCGTGCGAACCACATTATTGAATCATAAAAAATACCGTACGAACATGCAAAAATTCGTTTGTTAAGGTAGGCAAAAAAAGGTTGGACATAAAAATGAATATACAGGTGTCGACATTCCACGCTTTTTTCGGCGTTCTGGTGGAAACGCTTACATAATTGTTAATGATAATGTTAAAGAATGAATGAATGCCATTAAAAAAATATTAGTAGAAAAAAAGCGACGAGGACATTCCCTCCGAAGAATGAAGACAATGACAATATTATTGTGCACTTAAATTTAATGTTAACAAATTGCGAGACCAAGAGAACCTTTGACAGAAACCAATGTGGCGTATCAATTTACGATAATATCTAATGAGATTACACAAAATCACCAGTTTCCATTTCAATATGAAAAAAAATTTTGCACAAACGAACTCATCGAAGATAGCCTGGTGGTTGTTCCGCAGATCGTCTCTCTAGCGCCAAAGTCCCAACCCTGTTTTCGGCAAAAGAACACAACTGTCATTGAAAAGTCCATGAAGTGAGCTCCGAACGAATGAGAAGAAATGGAGAGCAGTGACCACGCACACCACCTCTTACCCAATGGATATGCAGACATAAATCGACGAAACTTGGACCACGATTAGAACCATTTATTCTTAAAGCATAAAAATAAAAAAAGAAATTCTTCAAAACTGCAGCACCAGAGAAAGGTTAATTAATCGAAATAATTAATTATAATTAATAAGAAATAATCGAAATTAATTGAAAAATTAAGCAAACAAAATGAAAAGAAGAGCAATGTCGAAATTTGCCACTCTTTTTTCGGCCAATTTTGTCCAAATTTTCTTTTATATAAATAAATTAAAAGTTAGCATTTACTATTCCCAGTCAGACTAGCTCTGCTGGCCCTTAATGTGGTTGAAAAATTTTGCCATGGAACTTTCACTTGCCGATAGAAATACAGATGGCCGCGAATACCACTCGGATTTTCTTGACAGGTTTCTGCCGAAAATTTTACCCAATTTTACTATTTTCATCAATTTTAGATCTAAATAGATGTAAACGCTTTTTAAGCATTTATGATGCAAAAAAAACTTTGAGAATAAGAACTCCGCAGACGAAGTTGTAAAAATGTGTCAGTACTAACCAGATTCTGTATCCTCTGTAAAGTGTATCCTCTTTTTTGACTGTGTGGATCTATTGTTACTCCGCAGAATTTTGCCATTTTCATAATAAAATATAGTCTAATAGGGCCGAAAACTTTTTATGGAGAAGGAAAAATTTTTTTCATTCTGGCCCCTATAATATAAATTTTTGAATTTAAAATTTGAAACAATCTGCTTTTAAATTTGAAACACAAATTTTTGTTCGGGAACTTTTTTAAATCTAATAAAAACGCAGACTTAGCAAATGTAAATAAAATGTAGTCCGACAAATGAATAATCCCATCACACATAAGCACATAAGCACTGGTATCCAAATCCATGAGCGCAGCTTATTGATTATTAATACAATTATAATTTTTTAAATAAAAATTTGTCAGCAATTCTGAACCACAATTTTATTAATTGAAAATCAATTACATTAACAAATTCTTATTTACTAACGTTGCACCATATAGCCAAAATTCATCGAAAAACTAGGGAAAATGAGAGATAATGTAAAATTTAGGAAAGAATAAATAAATAACAAAGATGTGAATTTTAAGATGACTAGCAGTTGCAGAAACATAAAATTTAACCTGACGATTTGATCCATGCTGATTCACATTTTTAAAAGATGCAAACCATGTGCAATCATTAGTTTCAATTATGACAAATAAAACGAATATAAAAAAGAATTATTTTCCATAATCGGAGAATTTTTGAGACAAAGTATTTAATGATGCAGTTAAAATTGCTAATGATTGTACAGTACCATTTTGTTTTAAATCCCCAATCAATTTTTCCGATACAAATATTTTAAAGCGATCCGAAATAATTCCTTCATTTAACTTAGACAGTAAGATGCCACATTGCTTTGCAAGAGTAGGTCGCTTAGTTGTACTTTCCAATACCAAATCTGCAGTAACTATCCACAGTACTGATACATCAAGTTCATCTCTTGTTTGCCAACTAAAGAGTAACATAGTAAATAGGGCCAAAACTATTAAATAAAGTCAAAGATAGGAAGAGGATTATTTACTTATTACTAAAATAAAAATCATTGCTAACTGTGAATCAAAAAACAATCCTCACTGATAAATATTAGAAACTAAGACCAAATAAATACTTTTAAGAAAAATGAACATATAAAATTACCTCTCCAGCACATTAATTAGCTCAACAACAACATCTCTTTTTACTGTATAATACAAATTTGAAGCAGATAAAAGTTGAGCCAATGTTACCAAACCTTTCATGAATATATCTAAAATTGTTCAGTTCAAATAATCTATCAACTCTACGAACCAGAAAGAACAAGAAGGAAATTACAAAAACAGTCGAAAATGCATCAAAAATCAATTTAAAACTCACCTTGATCACATGGCATAAGAACGTGAGGTAAAGATGCAGCAACTTTACCCAAATATTCGTTATGATCCTTGGTTAAATCTTTTATTTCTTTTATATCTGTTATTTCCTCATCAGAATCGGATCTATAAATAAATTGGCAAAAAATGTAAGAAATTTTGGATAATTTTATAGCAACCTTATTTCATACCTTTATATCCTTTATAAATAGCATAATACTGGTGTTAAATAGGGTTCATTATTTGATACTCGAATAAAAAAAGAAAATATCACAAAAAATTTTGTTGTATTTCATTCTTTTTTGAATCGAAAAAATGAATACAAATAATATATTTTAAAAAATAAAGAATTATTTTATTTTATTTGCTGCTTTGATATAATATTCATAATATTCACCAACTTTGTCAAAATAAGATTTTTGAAAATGACTGTAAATTTATCACCTTTTGCCTTCATTTCTGATAATTTTCATTAAGAAATTCGCAAAATCTGATGCCACACCACTTGCTTGAATTTTTTCACAAAACACTGATGAACAAAATATCGCATCAGCACTGTAAAAACGGTTTCGTCGGTAACACTCTCTCCACAGTGGTGAAAATTTCTAAAGCACAATAATCATTATATAGTTACAATCCCCTTTTCAATACAATTTTGAACAGTAAAATGTAAAACGCATCAATAAAAATTGTGAAACAATATTGAAAAAAGAATTTGTTTTTTAGTTGTCAAAGAATTGCTTTTGCACCGCAATTCTGAATAATAATGTAAGTTTCTAACAAGTAAACAGAATAAGCAAAAAATACCTTCTTAATTATTTCTTGATTATCTTGCCAATTCGTCAACAGCTTATGGCTGGCATGAAGTAGCAAAGATTTTACAGCACTTATAATTTTAATTTTTCCATCCCAAACATGGCCTTTTAAAAGGCTGATTAGTACATCATATAAATGGTCTTAAAAAAATGATTTATAAAATCAATCAATATAACATATTTTAAAATCTGATTTTTGAAAAAAATAAAAGCAACTGACTACAACTGGCTACCTGCTTCAGAAGGACATATCTGTTCAGCAGTAGATTCGATTGTATCAGCTAACATAGTAGCTGCTTGAGCTTTTACAGCATGAATATTAGATGTATTCAGTATATTGAGAGAAACATCAAACATTTCATTTTTATACATTCGTATTGCCGCTTTACTGTCTAATAATAATGAGAAAATAATAAAAAATAAAATTATTGAAAATTTTTTTAAAAATACTGCATAAAATTATCTAAAAACCACACGATAAAATACTTATGATACGAACACATCTCGACATTCGAAATAGACAAACCTGAGAACATCTCAGTAATCAGTTCGCGCCACATTTCCAAGATTTTTTTCGCAGCAACATCATTCTTATTAACTATAAAATAAAATAAAAGATGAATCAATTAACTGATCAAACAGATAATTGACAAGAAAATGCAATCCTTAGGAATCTTAAAGTCATTTAAAGTCATTACCTTCTTGACAGCTGGAGAGATACACGTGAGGAAAAACTGAGGCAGCGTTAGTAGTCAAAAAATCATTATTACTGGAAACCATTGATTGCAAGAGATGAAGAACACAGAACTTGGGATTTTCTATAAATATTTACATTCAAGGACTAAATGCTATTAGACGGCCAGTGATCACCAAACTGATCTTTATGGACATTCTAGGATCCACGGCGATACGTGGGAATTAATTCCAATTACTTTAATACTTTTATCTGAATGGCAACAAATCATTTTTAATGATTACTTTATGCTATTTATTATATTTGTTTAAAACTCAAGTGGAAAAATTAAATAAATACTTGAAAATTTTAAAATTGAGAAAACTGCATTTAGGATCATGGATTTTATGGATTCTTATGTATATAATTTAGAGTGGGCATGCAAAAAATTTTGACGATTAGCCCATATTATGATCAGAGCTATTCAAAAATCAAAGTATTCGTTAATTTGCATAATTCATCTTAAAAAAACATTGATGAAAATAAAGATAAAAAAGAAAACCTTGATCATTTTGCAAGCTTTCTGCGATGAATTTGAGTAAAATTTCAGTCTTACTTTGGGAACAGTATTTGATAAGATGAGCAATTGTTTTACAAAATTGTTTTCGTATAGTTAAATTTCGATCTTGCAGGCCCAAAAAAAGAGTTTGAAGCATTTTGTCTAAAACATTTTTAAAGCCTAAAAATTTTTAAAATTTCAAATAAACACTTAAACTTATTAACTTAATAAACTTTATTTATTTTTTTGATTTTTTGATATTTTTAAACTACTGTATTTTAAAGTTGTTTAGTTGTTTAATTTAACTTTAATTATTATTATAAGACCAATACAATATAACAACGGTACATTGATGGCTCAGTGGTAAATAAGATAATTGGCGTCAATCATCGAGCTTGAAAGCATATTTCCATAATCGCTGACAATAAAAAAAAATCTGGACTGTTTTTGCCACTTCT
Source organism: Dracunculus medinensis (assembly GCA_900625125.1). Classification (NCBI taxonomy): domain Eukaryota; kingdom Metazoa; phylum Nematoda; class Chromadorea; order Rhabditida; family Dracunculidae; genus Dracunculus; species Dracunculus medinensis. The sequence continues at coordinate 8,497 of UYYG01000137.1, read as the reverse complement.
GCATTAATAATATAGATATAAAATCTAGGCTGGGTAATCTCTGGTTCTTCGCCACTTATCGTAGAAATTGACGCATATCTTGCAAAGCCTTGTGACCTTATGATGGACAGCTTAAAGGCAGGCTTAGATTAAAGTGGCTCCCGCTATTCTATTATAATAATGAATCGAGAACTTTGGAAACGCCTTATTTTTGTAGCTAGTTGAGTAATAGCGCGTACTGTTAAAGATCGCCCTTTATAAATTTATTGCAAAAATAATCTGGGTATATCAAAGAAAAAATACCACAAATTGATTTTGAAGTAGCAAGCAACTGTTGACAGCGTAAGCACATATTAATTACAAATTGACACGCTCCAGTTCGAGTAGTCAGACCGAAACTCGAATGTAACTGTTCACAAAGCCTGCTAAATAATGGTGGCAAAATATTTTCATCAATTATTGGTATTAAGTCAAATAGCGAAGACATGATTGGTGAATTATGAGCGAGAGAAATACGAGCAGAATCAATCTGAATAAACGACATATCAATCAATTTTTCAGTTCAAAAAAATAATAGAACCTATACAGACATCCACGTATAAGAAGATAATTGTTCTCTTTTAAAAATAATTTTACAATAAAAAAGAATGAAAAATTCAATTTCTAAACATCAAGCAAGTATAAATATATTAAGAAATGAGCCATACTGAGAAATTCAAATTTAAACTGAAATTCAAGTACAAACCATTTCTACTTCAGATTCATTTGATCGCACAGCAATAAAATTCAATGAAGCAGGTTCTAAGTCACTCAAAGCATCTAATAAACAAGGAATAATTAATACAAGGTGTTTTTGCAAAACAATTCCAGCATCTTTTGATAAACCCATTATTGCTTTCAAGCTAAATTTCCAATGATTGAATAAGCAAAATATAATTTGAAATAAATAAAACTTTTTTAAAACAACCAATCAAATAATGTACCTCAATAATTTAACAGTTTTGACAGGTGAATTCAACCCATTCTCAATAAGCACTGGCAGAACGATGCTCAAAATTTGCGAGGCTTTTTCGCCTCGTATCGACGAGCATTCGCGACGCGTTATTTTGATTAATACCGTTAATGACCGATTTGCAGCCACTCGAACAGATTCCTTAAGATCATAGAAAATATGAAAAAATCTTTATAACAGAAAAATTCACAAAATCAATCGCTTATAGAAAAATTTTAAAGAAGTAACCTTAATATCATCAATTAGGCGAAATAGATTTTCATAAAGATCAGTGAATTTATCAATCATATCTGTAGAATAATGAGTGCTCAAAAAATCTGCTAGGGCCAAACAACTAAATTGAAAAAATTGAAAAAATGATTAATCAAAAAAATTCAAAAAAATTCACTTCTGAAACTTTTGCATAATACAACTAATGAGGTTTCAAATTTATAAAATATCGTAATTTCAAGTCTTTTAAACCAGTTTTTTAAGTTTCCTCCCTTTTTTTTAAGCTTGCAATATGGTACCCATCAGTTCAGAATCGATATTAAATATATCAAATGATAGAAGGAAAGTGATCAACCTTGATTCTCTTATGCGCCACTCCTTATTGATCATTGTGATCAAAAGTTCCTTGAATATCCCATGACAAAATTTTTCAACCTACAATTACAGAAATCTAAAAAAATTTCAAGGGAAAAATGCTTTTTGAATTTATCTTTGAATCAAATTTAATTGCGGTAAAAAAATGTTGACGATCGACTTCAAAATTTCGAAATTTGAAAAACAAACCACATTTTTATCGGAGGATATAACGACATTCCACAAAGATAACATCGCAGACCTAACTTTCATATCGGGATCATACCTGTACCTGTATAGTTTTGGAATAAGCTGGGAAAAATACGGTCTTGCCTTATCCTCAGCTTGTTGAAGTACCACACTGAAACCAAAAGCAGCACCCTAAAAATTTAAGTATGAAATGGGCGCAAATTTTGGTCATAGATCATAAATTACAGTGTCGCTGACACGAATAAAACTGGAAGAGGAAATAAACCCTCCGAAGGAATCTAATAAAGATAAAATTTATAAAACCTAAATAACTAATAAAATACGAAGTTAAGAAACAATCTGTCAAAGAGGTGGCTTATTAAGACAAAGTTTTATATAAACGATTAATTCTCAATTAAACAGTAATTTTATATTGTTTAAAAATTCCTTTCCTAACTTTTTTAGAATCCCAGGTCGCATTATGACTGGCGATTTGTAGAAATTTGTAGATAAGATCAGGTTGATTACATTCAGAAGCAAGCGAACAGATTTCACGATAAGTTGCTAATCTTTCACTAAAAGAATTTTCAATTACTAATTCTTTTTCTAAACAAATATGATGAAAACCCACTTCTTCTTCGTTCGTTAAAAAATGCATAACTTCAATGAAAATTTTACCCAGAAGCTTTTCCAAGCAAATCATCGTAAAAAAGTTGCGTATCAAGTGTTAAAGGTACTGCACGTTTGCGGCCTGCTACAAGTGCAGCCATCAGATCATCCAACATTGTTTTCTTCTGTTCATCATTTGCACTTTCAAATACAATGCCTAATCCTTTGGTAGCAATATCATGTGAAAAATCTAAATATTTCTCACTATTCTATTATATATTTTATCATTTCCGGTCTAATGGTTCTAAAAACTTTCAATTATACTCAAAAGCTCTCAAAAGCATAATAGAAAATCGCAAATATCACAATCAAAACTGAAAATCTTTAAAAATCTTTTTCAAGATCTTTTAAAAAACGTTCTGCAAATATTATTAGAATAACCAACCATTATTTTCTGCAAGACCATCGATAAATGCGAGTTGTATTGTAGCAAGATTATCAAAAATAATTTTCATCTTCGCTCGTACACCATTTTTAGAAAGTATATAAAGCCAAATAATCGCCGCTTGGCGAAGATGACAATTAGAGTGGCATAATTTTTTACTAAGAATCAGATTTAATATTTCTTTCATTCTTGCTTCAGCTTTGTATTTCATTTCATCTTTCAAATGTTCATTCTAAAAAATCCACCTAATTTAATTATTTAAACATAAAATCGTAAAATAATAAAAAGAAATGCATGCACCGACGTCATATCTTTAAACTTACAATGAATTTTTCTTCCGTATCAACAAATAAATCTCGGCGAGAAGCGGAACATTCACCTAATATTGCGTCAAAAAGCGATTCTCCAACAAAAAATTGGACCTCAGGTTGAGGTGGACCCTAAATTCTTTATGAAATGAATTCTTTATGCAGAGAAAAAGTATTCTATCAAATTAATCAAATCAAATTAAACACTGAAATGTTAATTAAAATTCTGAAACTAGGTTATTTTTGAAATAATTAAAAGTTTTTAAATAAAAATAAGATGATTTTCTAAATAACTTATGATTATAAAAATTAACCTCTCCGATTGCAACTAATTCTGCGATGATGCTTTCGTATAAATTAGCTTGAAGATTCAATGTCGATAAAAAACCTAGACATTTGCACGCGCATTCCTTCACTCCAGTGGTAAATATATTTTTACGTGATGAAGCTATTTTACCCAGAACAGAAATCAAAGTTATAAATTCTTCATCACAGCGAAAATCCCATAGTTTTATCTACAAATTAATCTTGAAGAATTATTATTTTAGAAAATAGCCAAAAATTTGAAAAAAAAATTTAAATCGAAGTTGCAAAAACCTTTAGTTGAAAAAGTTATAATACAAATTTTCTAAAAAAATTTATAAAATAAAAAAAATCTTGATATATAAGATAAAATAAAAGTACCAGATGATCGACTGTAATCCTTCGAAGAGACGCTGCCAATGCTCCACATAGCGCACCAATAATAATAGTTGGATGGTTGAGCTGTTCTTTTAAATAATAAAAAAAAAGATTATGAAAGTCCCACAAATATGCAAGATTTACACTAATTAATGGATGACAAACGACATGGGCATAAATCCATGGCACACAAACTTTTTCATCCTGAAATATGTTAATATTCTATGCTTCCATTAAAAACTCGATCAGTTCAACTAGAATTCTTCGAAAGCTGACAAAAACTTACACGATTTTTAAGTGCTAATTGACATTTTTCCAATAATTCGATCTTCTCATCAATATTCTGAATTAAAACATAAAGTTCAGCCGTATTCGAGTTTTGACTGAGACGAGTTGACAAATTTAATATGCGATCAACAACCGTTATTAACTAAAATGAAATTTTCAAAAAAGAATAGCAATAATAAACAAAGAATGATGAAAGAAAAAAGCATGAAAAACCTGTCTCCGTTTTCCACCATCAATCCGTTGTCCAGTACTACGCATTAAAATTAATGCTACATCAATAATACTCTGGCCTATAAAATTCTGCATAAATTTTTCATTTTCAGATAATAAATATTAAATATGAAAAGAACCAAAGAAAAAAAAAGAAACTTGGTCGATATTCCAAGGCCATTAAGATGATATCTAAGAAAGCATCAATAGCTTGTGAATCCTGATGGTCTAAATTTTTAAGAAAACCCGCAATCAAAGGCAATTCTGTTGGATTTTGAACAGTTTCATCCGAAGTAGAAGGCGGTTGATCAAAGCTGACACGAATGATGCCAACTAGATAATTCACCACCTTAACATAGTCAATAAGCTACTCTATACATTAAAAAAATAAACCATTATAAAAAAAGTCAATTTTCATTTAAAGCCTAGATAATTCTTAATTTATTCATTTATCGAACTTACCATACAAATCGTTTCGCCTTGATTGACGGAAAATTTATATCCCTGCTCAATATCTTTATCTTTATATTGGTGGCAAGCTTTGATCTTCTCATAAAAGTATTTCACTATGTCCTAAATAAATTGTTATAACATTATAATGAAAATTTACATAGATAAAAAATAATGAAAATGATACATTACGGTTTAAAATGAATGCATTGCTCTAAGTATCACATCACCAAAATTACCAAAATTTAACTATCGAAAACTTTATAGTATCAATTATAAAAAATAATTACAAATATACTTCGAAATTAGGTATGAAGTTTTTATCTGATAGCGAATCCTCTAAAGAATGCGCAGCTTCTTTTCGCAACTTCTCATCCCTATAAAATTAACTAAAAAATTAACTAATTATATATAGTTAAATTGAACTGAAATGCGAAAATATGAGGAATTTTGAGAAAAATTATGGAAGTGAATTTATAATAATCTTCAAAATCAAAAATGAGATTTGGGTAGCCCAACAAAAAGAAACAAAGGTAGGGTAAAATCGACGGAAAGGAATAGATTTAATAAGTGTAAAATGAGTATTCAATAAAATTTATACTCATATTTAAGAAAAAAATAGAGCTTTCAAGTGTGAATTGGCATGTATAAACTAACGGATTCGCACATGCTTGACAAAGCAACCATTTTATACCAAAATGAGGTGATCTGGCTAACCCAGCAGCATATTTTAAGCATATAAGACGACAAGTCTGAGATTCCTAAAAAGAGAAAAAAGTTAAACACTAAAACTGTCGTGATGAATTATAATATTATGACCATTATACGAAATAATTATATAACAAAACCTTACATTTTGAATATATATTGAGATTAAAGTCTCAAGAACGCTTAATTCTGCAACATCATTTATTTCACAAAAGGCAGGCAACCAAACTTGAAGGCATTCAATGGCTGCGGAAGTTACATCGTAATCGTGAGTCTGAAAAAAATTCTTCTAACAGCTCTCACCATTATTAATTAGGATGGCTCCTCTGGCTACAAGAGTAAGATGTATCCAAGCTGCTCGGTTCGACGTCATCGTTTGTAATAATGGAAGTCATTCCTTTTTCTGACGTCTAAGTCCATATATCGCTGGTCAACCTATGCGTTCAAAATTTTTCCTGACTATATCAGTTCAACTCTTGACCGGCTCTCTCCACTTCACAAGGTTCGGAAAGTAACGACAAATCCTGTAATGGACGACGAAGAACGTGTCCGAACCAGCGAAGGCGACACTCTGTGATCATATTTAATACAAGTGGCATTTGAGCGAAGATGTATACAATCATTTGCGATTTTATCCGCTTGACGTACGGTGTTTGAGTAATTAAAGGCTGATAGCTTCTTAATATGCTCCACTCTCACTGGCAATATCTCACAGCCATTAGTAAGATCGAACAAATTGCTGCTATATAAACGCGGATATTCGTCCTTATGGTGATTTCGCGACTGCTCCATAAAGGTTTCATCAGCTGGAAGAACACATGTCAAGCTACCACTATCCGAGTTTTAATTTCATATTTTGCCTGGTCATTCGGGATTAGAGTGGATCCAAGATATTTAAAGTTTGGCACTTCGGCAAAGAATTGATAGAAAATAGGTATTTTATGGGTATCAGCTTCTTATATAAGACGAAAAGATTTTCGTTTTATTTACAGTGAATCTGAGCATAATTCTAGCTGAGTTGTTAACACATAGTTTAGCATTATTTTTATTTCATTATAGCTGTAAGCAAAAAAGACTATATCATCATCGTATTCAAGGTCTATGATGCTATGCTCTGGGTTCAGTGCCAAAAAGCGATGCCCATTATATATCGCATAGTTGAATATTGTAAGGGAAAGGAAGCAGCGTTGACGAACACAACTTTTTATTTCGAAAGAGATCACTCAGTTCCACATATATACTACAGATTTGCCAACGTATACTAATAAAATACCTTTATGAGCCACATGATCTCTGGTACATTCCATTCACTTTCCAGAGCGAAGCTCAATTGAATCAACTGGTGCTGGAAAAAATATTTTCAAAAAACGAGCCGTTCGACTAAACAACATCGTTCAAGATTGACTTTTGTCAATTTTTGATAATTAATCGATTTTTAACCTGGCCGTCGCAATATCGAAAATACATGTGATGGTGGGTTACCGATATCTAAAATGATGTTCCTTTCTTAACGTGAATATCTGGTCAGTACAACCGCGTCCAGGTCTGAATCCAGCTTGATTAAGGCGGATTCCACTATCCAGTGTTGCCACGAGCCTATTTAGCAGAAAGGAAGCGAAAATGCCTACTAGAATAGGCTAAATCTGCGTCAATTCCGCAATTCTGTCATATTTTTAAGAATTAAAAACAAACTTATTTTTCTCCAGTTTGCTGGTATTATTTCCTTTTGCCATACCAAAGAGCACATTTGTTGAAGGTGAGTTATGAATGATGATGGACATTTGAAGAATTCGCCCCATCTTCTCCGGGAGTTACAGAGATTATTTTTTTTTGATTCGACGAGCGAATCCGTGACAACAGATAGAATATCGTTTGGTCTCAAAAAATTCTCTCCATCTTTTGAGGCGATCCTTAAAGCTTTAACAGGCGTCCCATTAATATTCCGTATCATTTCACTGATCCTTTCTCGAATTATAGTTATTTTGAAGTTGAAGAAAATTTTCGTATTAACATTTAACCGAGCCTACCGTCTGTCAAGACTATATCGCTTCAATAACGATTTATATCGATTTATACCGTGCTGGTGGGCTTTGGTAACTTTTTCAGACAGATGGATATTTGCTACCGACACCCAACTAGCCCAACTAGTAGATTTCTTTCTAGTATATCTTAGTATGGAAGTGACTGATTTTTGGAGCTTTGCCTTTAATTGGAAATTTCATCTGCTGATTCAGAGAGGTCACTGATATTTATTACATTCAGGTGTTTCAATAATTTGAAATGCGCTTACTATTCCAGAATTTTTGAAAGATCTTGGGGGATACTATTTTTTCTATTGTCAATATTTTATATTTTGGATCTTGGCTCGGAACATAACATGGTTCATGAAGGTTGGCCGTTTCAGCGATAGGAACGACTATTTAGCACGGAACTCTTCCAACGACGACTGATTAAAATAGAATCAATCTGGCTGGGGTGTTGGTTATCTAGAGATTTCTAAGTGACTAGATATCTTCCACGATGCCGGAGGCATGAACCGTGGCATTAGTAACAAAAAGTCCATATTATTCAGCAAAGCGAAGACATTCTCCATTGGCACACCATCTCGACTCAAACAGTGGCCAAGCTCATCATTGTGGCATCGCCATTGAAGTTCCACATAGATTTATTCTTATCTGTGCACAAAGACATACTGATGACGAAAATATTCCATAACTTTTTTCTAAAGCAAACAAAGACTATATGGTCATCGGTTCCCATTCAATCACAGAGGACCAAGCCTTTTCAGGCGTAATAATCGGCGAGCCATTTCGCCCCGTATTATCCGAAACACCACAGTAATATAGCCAGTACCTCTTCTTGGATCCGGATTTAGTAATTATTCAAGGAAACAAATTTCATCAGTTTTTTCAGAGATGTCACTGATATTTATTTATATTTATATTTATATCACGAAGTGAGGAAGATGAACTTCTAATAAGCACGCGACATCCACACGATATTTAGAAAGAGTGTTTACAGCGATCGCTTGATTTGCATCATACATAATCGTTA
>UYYG01000267.1:0-18904 GCA_900625125.1 Dracunculus medinensis | reverse complement strand
CGAGCTTTTAGACGAAGAAAGTTTGCCATGGTTACTAGATAATAAAAGTAATTCAACGAGCTTTACAAGGCACTTTTTGAAACAATTGAATATCAGAAAATTCGAGAAATATTATTCATTTATGATGGATTTTGAAGGATTTTTGATTTATTATTTCCAAGTCTTAAATTTTTATCTGCAAGTTTTCTTCAAACATTTGAAATTTGGATTTGGCAGCGTAAAATTTAAGTTTCTCAACTTCTTTGAATTTATTTTGAGAAATACCAGCTTTTCAGATTTTTCGATGATTAAATTTTGATTCCATTGTGTGGTGGTTTTGCTTTTTCCAGTGTTTAGAAATTTAGTTTTCTGCGAATTTTCAAATAGCTTTTAGTAATTCAGTTAAATTCTTAATCAAAGATTTTGAAAAAAATTGCGATTTTTTTGGCTTATTCGTCGTTGTTTCTGGTTATCTTCTAATCAAACAGCCTGATTTTCTTACGGTGATCTCAAATCATTAATTTTCATTAATTTTATCTACAACAAAATTTTGAAAAATCAGAATTAATTGTTGAAATGGAAATGCTAAGATATTGAGATTTATGCAATTTTTTCCATGCGAAATAAATTTTTGTCTTTTGCAAAAAATTTCGGCTTTTTACAAAAAATAAATGCGGCCTCTGCCAAATGCTAAATCAAAATCCTCTTTCTTGTGCTAATGCTGCTATTATTTCGATTGTTTAACAGAAGAATAATTTAAACTTTTTAAACCATTAATTAAGGAAAGGAAAGAAATTCTACAGTAGATTTTTAGTGAAATTAATTTTACCTGAAAACGAAAACGAAAACGATAAGAAATGCGATGAAGACATAACCAAGCCAGTAAATACCAAATTTCAAAAAAACCAAAACTATGATCATCATCCCAAGATTCATTACAACCAAGCTTATTAAACTGCCAATTACCAGCAAACGACGGCCAATCTTAAATTATTAAATATCTTAAGCGATAGTAAACAAAGTATCAATACATATATACATATATAAATGCAAAAAACGATTTAAATTGCTCGATTTGAATTATGAGGAGTGGAATTATTCAGAGGTTGCTGCTCTTCTTTCGGAGCACCGATGGTGGGAATCCACCATCTGCAAGAGTAAACCTGCCTTTCAAAAATCCGAGCGATGCTAGCTATTCACCACTTCTACTCTCTCGCAAAGATTGTCTGTCTCGACAAGTCAGCAGAGCTAATCAGAAGTGGTGCAGCTCTCAGAAAAAAAAATCACAATTATAAAAAAAATTCAACGCAATGAAGACTAACTAACTTTATCAACAGTAAATGTGTTTAAAATGCAAGCAACAGTACCAAAGAGAGAAATTAAACAATTCGTGAGAGCTGCCCTATCCTGCGAGAAACCAACTGCGTTAAGTAAAGATGTACCAAAAAATGAAATAGCAATAATACCACTAAAGCTAACCGTAACGTTAAGAATAAAAGAGAGCATAAGCCCTCGACGAGTAGGCCTAAAATTTCGCAGCATTTAATTGCATATTCATTAATTTAAAAGCTAATACTATTGTCTTTATCGCAAATTAGTGAAATAGCTTGAATACGATCAAGAAAAAAATGATTAGCAAACCTGTCAGTAATTATAAATGACCAGTTCGCATCTCTAACATGTGAATTTATTCCATTCCTAATTTTTTCGGCCACAGTGATAGCAATAATATTATTTTTGTATTCATAGTAATAATTGATGGATTGCAGAGCTGATTCCATATCATTACGCACCAAATAAAATTTTGGACTTTCTCGAAGTACAAATAATGAATAAACCAACGAAAGAACGCATGGAATGATTTCAATGCCATAAGCATAATGCCAAAGAGTTGAAGTACCAAAAATTTCAGGTAAGCCAAGCACAGAAGCAATCACGAAACCTATATTGGTAACAACACCAGCAAGCGAGCTCAAAAAACCGCGACATGACCCTATGATGATTCATGTAATCAAATTGCAATATGAACCATGAAACATATTGCGAGAACACAGATCTGTTTGACGGTAAAAGAACTTGGCATCAAGATTTTTAAAAAATTTTTTAACATTTTTGAATCAATCGTCTGTTACAAATTTTTGGAAAGCTAATCAGATATGATTGTCAACTTGTATAAAATTTTTCTTTGATAAGCATCATTATTTTCTGGCTAAAACAACGATCAGTTAAGATAATTGGAAGAATAATTTTTGGTCTAAAGATTTCTGCAGATAAAAAGCGACATAAAAAATAAATGGTTAGCGCTTAACATTTCTAAGTCAGCTCTTCTGACTGTTGGCATGGTTAGAAATTTTTATCAGGGTAGAAGTTCAGATGAGTCTTCAGAGCTATTCTGACATGTATAATGCCATGATCAAGTAATTGAACCTCTGAAGCTTAATAAAGCCATACCACTCATCCATCCCTGTCCACTATTTGAAATCATTTAAACTACGAATTTGATCCTATCGACAAAATCAAGAAAGATAAAACCCGCATTTTTTTTCCCTTCCTTTCCCTTCCTTCCTTTTTTCCCTTCCTTTTTTTGGTCGTTTTAGATTTATAATCGCATTAATGATAAGGTAAAGCCAAAAAATATTTGAAAATCTCATGTTTCTATTCATCTATGTTTCTTCAAGATTTATAAGTAATTATTAACGTTGCTATAGCAGATACTTAAAGAAAAACATATTTTCAAAAATTTCAAGCTAACTTGGACTTATTTCTGCAATGAAAACACCGTGTATAGTGGTGCCCGCACCGATAGAAAAACCAATAAAGAAGCGGGAGATGATAAATAGCTCAGCAGAATTGAGATAATTTGAGAAACTCGAAACGGCCAAGTTAACAATCGTAATCTATAATTTTTGCTTAATTTAATCATTTATTTTCACCGTTAATTTAGAACAGTCCTTAATTCAAGAAATATTCTCCTTCGAGAAATTACTTTTTGAAAATCATTTTTCATTTTCGTTTTCCTAAGCATATTTACTTTACGGCCAATTCAATGAGCATTTCTTTACTTTACTTTTGCAACTCAACAATGAATAGTTTTTCACAGTTTCCTTTTTTAATTTTAAAAATTAAATTTTACAGTGTCTATGTCTTGGTTCGCAAACCAGTTTCCAGCTTTAAAGAAAAAGTCTGTAATGATTTTGCTTTGTGTTGCTAACTATATTAACTGTGGTTAACAAACATGGTTATTCTGGTTGTTATTTAAAAAATAAATGAAGAATATATACAATTACAGAATTACCACTGAAATTATGGTAAAAAGTCGTTTGCAGCCAATAAAATTTATGAATCGAGGAGCTATCCCAGCACCAACAATGGCACCAAAAAAAATTAAGCTAGCGATAGCGGACCACAATTCTTTCGCTTCAATTTTGGTGAACTCCAAGTTATAATTACTGAAACACAGATGTGAACTAAAGTTGACCTATGTTTATCTTGACAGCCATTTGGCATTATTTATAATGTTTTGTTAGATTTACCACAATCTATCTAAATATATAAATGGCGCCAAGTAAGATTGATTAATTTATAAATTTATAACCTTTTAAGCGAATTATGAATGAAATCCTGTAAAAGCTGAGAGAGAGGATTAACTATTGCTATTTGATAGCCAAAATTGAAGCTTCCTGCAAAAAGGACCACAAAAGTTGTTATCAATAATCTAAGAGAAGGAAATTCGTGTGAATGCTGTTTTGAAACAGATTTGGTTTCGTCGATTGATATGACAGAGTGTTGCAATGTCGCTGTCGCTTCAATAGGTTTTCGTCTATCATGCAGTGTATCAAATGAAGATTGATCACTAGTGATTTTGGCGTTGACCATTTTAAAACTTTTTCTTTCGACTTCAGTTTTGCTAAAAAACCTAAAAAAGATCGATGATAATAAATAAAAAAAAAATTAATTGTAAGGTGAGGAATTTGTAATTTATAATTTATAACAAGTTTAGTCACATCAGTTAAATAAACTCAGAAATAGCAATCCGCACCAAAGAAAATGTGATTTGCAATGGACTACAAGCAAGGTTTTTTTTAAAGTTAAATTGAAATGGTTGAACCCGAATAGATGCGACTTAAATAAATTTAGTGAACTGTAGAAATTTAACTGCTATTATACGAAAAATAAAAAAACCTTTCGATAGATATTGAAGGACAACAGAAATGATGCTTTTGCAAAAAGCTTCCCTAATTTAACTTAAAAAAATTTCATTAACGAGGGAAGATAGTAGGCCATTTTCGACCTGGTTAGCGACCACCGTCGTTCTTTTTCCTTACTTGATATATCTCACACATTTTCGTCAAATTCAGATAACTTGTTAACCTTTAAAAATTGAACAGGTGCAACCGAACAAGATTTGGCAAAACAAGTGGAACTACTTAAGTTTGCCAAAATAGAAGAATATTTAAAACAAAGATGATATTTCGTCATTTGAATCGAAAATTTCTTTAAAAATCCCATTGAGATACTATTTGTTATTAAGAAAGAATTTCTAGCAAACTTAATAATTTGAAAAAACGATTTGTTAAAATTTCATAAGAAGAATCTGATCATTTGCTAATGAATTCAAAGAAAGACTAAAGGAAAATATTTTGGTAAAATCAAGATTACATATGCTAGTATTTAAAATCGTTTCCTTCCAAGATTTAAGTTTTCCTTCGGACGCGAAGGACCACAAATAACAGTTGGATGAACATATGATTAATCCAAGAAAAAATGAGTACTGCTGAAAACGAGCCTGGGAAGATAAGTTTGGAACATATATCCATATTACTCCATTTTGGTAATCAACTAGTGAGAATATAAACATATGTTCGGAACTGTTTTTATTCATTCATTTGTAGGCAGCATGTTAGCTGAATGCATAGTAATTTAGAACACCGCATTGAGGAAAAAGATTCAGCTCCTGATCTTCACAGAAGTAAAACTGTAATTAAAAAATCCAAATGGTGCTAATGAACATTTCTACTTTTATTAGAAAGTAACTCGCTGATAAAAAGTTTTAGTATAACAGCTACTGGAACTAATTTGGTGAGATAATCACTTTCTTAACTAACCTGTAAATCTAAAAACTTTTAAAAATTTCAGAACGTCGAAAAGTGTTCATTTTGGAATTAATGCGAATAGGAATAAAGAAAAATAAATCATGCCGATTCGTTCGTGGAAAAAATGCATCTTCCAAAACAAAAATAGAAAACTATCGTGATAACAATTTTTTGACAATTTTTTCCGATAAATTTGCTCGCCGATATGTGCCACCAACATATTTTCATTTACACCTTAATCTGTTATCGTTTTTTCCTATTATAATTGCCATCGTATTACATAATTAGGATTTCAATGCCGCCACGTTAACTACCGTCATATATGAATTTTAACTTAAATGAAGTCGCAGTGGTATAATTTAATTAATGGTTTAAAAAGTTTAAATTCTTCTTCTGTTAAACAATCGAAATAATAGCAGCATTAGCACAAGAAAGAGGATTTTGATTTAGCATTTGGCAGAGGCCGCATTTATTTTTTGTAAAAAGCCGAAATTTTTTGCAAAAGACAAAAATTTATTTCGCATGGAAAAAATTGCATAAATCTCAATATCTTAGCATTTCCATTTCAACAATTAATTCTGATTTTTCAAAATTTTGTTGTAGATAAAATTAATGAAAATTAATGATTTGAGATCACCGTAAGAAAATCAGGCTGTTTGATTAGAAGATAACCAGAAACAACGACGAATAAGCCAAAAAAATCGCAATTTTTTTCAAAATCTTTGATTAAGAATTTAACTGAATTACTAAAAGCTATTTGAAAATTCGCAGAAAACTAAATTTCTAAACACTGGAAAAAGCAAAACCACCACACAATGGAATCAAAATTTAATCATCGAAAAATCTGAAAAGCTGGTATTTCTCAAAATAAATTCAAAGAAGTTGAGAAACTTAAATTTTACGCTGCCAAATCCAAATTTCAAATGTTTGAAGAAAACTTGCAGATAAAAATTTAAGACTTGGAAATAATAAATCAAAAATCCTTCAAAATCCATCATAAATGAATAATATTTCTCGAATTTTCTGATATTCAATTGTTTCAAAAAGTGCCTTGTAAAGCTCGTTGAATTACTTTTATCATCTAGTAACCATGGCAAACTTTCTTCGTCTAAAAGCTCGCACTATTACTGGTTAGGCTGGCTTCGCTTGCTGTAAGAATAAGTAGCGTTACCTCCAAGTTTCATGATCTGATGCCGTGTCTGAGCTTAAATTTTTTTCGTCTGGGTCAATATATCGCTGAGTTTCCTGCTGCAGCAGTCCAGGTTTTAACTAGCCCTCCTCGCTTTTAACCTTTAATCTTACCAGAAAGCTTACGGTGTAGTGAGATATGCATCAAATCCTGCGATAGGCGGTAAATAACACAGCTTAACCAACGTAGACGACACTCTGTAGGGATATCTTAAATGTAGATGATGTTTGAGAGGTGGACATGATACAATATGAGATTTCATCTGCTCAGCGGTCAGGCAGAATGTCTTAGACAAGTGTTGTCAAAGATGGATAATATCTTTAATATCCTTCACTCTGATTGGTCATGTTTCATAACTGTTTACAAAGATCATGCGCACTGTCAACCAAAAGAACATTTCTAATTGCTGTTATCTGAGCTGCAAATTTTTTGATTTTTTGACCTTTCAATATTAGAATGAATTCAATATGTTTTGAAGTCTAACACTTCCTCTGATGAGCTGATTAAAATATTTTATCAACATCTGCTATGTAAAACCTCTGTCTTATTTATTTATGATCCTGAGCTAGATTTTTGCTACTGTCGATTGTTTAGCATCATTTGCATGTCTTCATAAAAAGGACTGCATCACCAGCATTTGAGACGTTATGCTCTGAACTGATCTGTACACTTCTTAAGTGCCCGCAAGCAATGACCATTTCGATCTATCACATAGTTGAATATTGTAAATATAGGGGAGAGTGCATTGCACTGAAAGGCACCAGTTCTTATTTCTGTCAATTTCTCATATATACAGACCTATACACAGATGTATGCTAGCCTCTACGAGTCGGATGATCTCGAACACCGTCGCATTTCATCACGTTGTCCAGCGCTGCTTTATCAACTGAACTGAAAGCAGCTGCAGGGTCAATAAAGATGTGTTGCTGACATTTGAAACAATGCCCTTTTAGCATGAATATTTGTTCAGCAAACCCGCTCTCCCGTCTAGATAGTTAGGATAAAATCTACCGTCTGTTACTGCTATAAATATTTCAGCAGAATGAAGGCGAAAATTTTTTCAGAGACGTCTAACAAGCTAATTATTCAACAGTGTCATCTTCTTGGGGATTGGGAGCAAGATTGCTTTACTATCTGATTTATATTCTTTCTTCCATACCACAGCGTACATTCCACAGCAGTGACAATATCCAGACCCATCATACAGAAGAAGAGTTGAAAAGGAGTTAGGAAATACTTTAACATCAACACCAACACGAGAACCATTTCCGGAAGTTTTTGGCTTTAATATTCTGAATGATGGAGATTATCCTTTGTTGTGCTGGCGATCCGTACTGTAAAAAATAGATTAATAAAATTATTGATTGGAAGCATCGATTGGAAGGTGATGATGCTCCCTGCAACGCATTAATTATATTAGATAACCTTGATCCGGCTGTTTTCTCAGGACAGTAGAATAAAAACTGATCACGGCAAGAATTGATAAAAATCTTTGCCTCAAACTTGGGTAATTAAACCAATTAATATATAGTCAAAAAAAAACAAGCTTCGATTAAACCAAATAGATTAAACGACAAAACAAAGGAAAAGAATAAAATGGTAGAGGACACATTAACGAATGAATGTTTTAAATATCAATATTAATATTGGGACCCGACCGCTCCAGTCCCTTAATGGCGCCTAAAATGGCATAAGAACGATATGGCACCTAAAAGAGGAAGAATGATATTGCGCCTTAAAATGCAGAAGAAAGATTTTCATAAGTGCTAATTACTATTTTCTGCCATGTTTTCCATAAAATTAGCCATTATTTTGGCGAAACTCCTTAACCCCGAAACCCGAAGGACGATATAAATCAAGGTAGGCAATTGAGCAGCATTTGACCTCTGACGATCAGCATGAATTCGAAGTAATTCTTACTTCGAATACGCACTTCCATTGTTTCTTTCGCATTCACTACTTAGAAAAGGACTCTCTGAAAATCCAATATAACCCACCTATATCATGTTAACGTCCTTTTGATTGTTGATCGTCCTTTTGTACCAGACAAACTTGTCTGTGAAAGGAAATAGACAATAAGCGACAAATATGGGAAGTAAAAAAAATCATCCAGATGATCGGAACAGTTATTCAAGGCTGAAATCAGCAACAGATATTATATACAACAGATACGCGATCGAAGAGCCGACCAGTGTGGAAATGTTTAACTCTTTTGCAGACTTTTTCTTCCGACAGTCAAATTGCAGTGGAGTATTACGTAACATCCGACATCAAGAATTCATCAAAAATTTGAAAATCAACGTGACAAAATCACCAATTTATATATTTATCTACCCCTTGTTGATAAGTCTGCTTTTTTCCGAGCTATTCAGTTCCGTACTTCACATATTGTCATCAATGTCGTAACTTCATTTCATATTTAAATAACTATATTATTGCCATCTTTCTAAAGTAAGTCTTCATCTATAAATATAACAGCCATGTTTTCGAACAGTCTTATTTCGAAAAACCATATTTGCACGAATAAAGGACTTAAAAAAAATAGTAATCAAAACTGTATAAATTTCTTTCGCCTAAATTAAGACAACATTTATTCCATCGTTAAAATATATAAAATTATCCAATTTAAGCTGCACTAACAAAGTGAAAACAAATATAAAGTAAATAAAGTAACCAATAAATAAACGATAGATATAATGAACATAGTACAAAGCAATCAAAATAATTTGTCAAACTAGAATTGCATAACTAGGAATGATTTTAAAAATAAATGTTTATCTACAAACTGGCTTTCATATCTTTATATATCCTTGCATATGTACTAATTTAAGTTTGGTTTGATTTAATATGAAAACATAATCTAAGAAGAATTAAATTATGCACAGTAACTGGCTGCAGAATGCACTTTTTCACAAGCTTTTTTTAAAATCAAACAAATACCCTGATATCTAGAATTTTTTTACGATTTAAAAGGCAAAAATTATAGTGACCAAAAAAATTCACGAGAAATAAACAGCAAAAGCAGCTATTTCATGGTTAAAACTAAAAGTATACCGATTACCATCACTTCAAATCACAAATTAACTGCCCACTATTCGAAAGTCCCTGAACCACGTTGTTGGAATCGATCATATATTGCAAGTAACTTTTTGTTCGTTGACGGAGGAGTCAGAGATATCGATTTACTGAAACCTACTTTAAATTTTATATTCCTATAGACTGTAAGTTGGAACTGTACTCCATTAAACTCAAACTGCAGATGGAAAGAACTGTGATGAAGATCTCAACTTTAATGTGGTCAAAATGCAACCAAATAATTTCAAAGTCAGCAATGGCTGGTTTTGAAGATAAGTAGTAATGAAAAAAATTGCAATGAACAAAGAAATAAAAATGATAAGGATCAAAAACTTCGCTATAAAGTCATTATTTTTGACTCACTTTAGATGCCTTTCCTCAATAAAATCAGCATTTATATTCTCTCGAAGTGCGATAAGTCCAGCATTACAACAAATCTGTACAAGGTCTGCTCCTGAGTACCCTTCTGTAGTCAACGCAAATTTATTCATCAACAGATCATCATTCATAAATTGAGCTTTTTTCAAATGTTTTCTTAAGATGGCAAGCCTATAATAACTGGAACTCAAAAAAATCCAATGGAGTAGAAACGATTTACCAGGAAAGCAGTTGTCATATTAACAAGTGAAATGGACTAAAAGTATGGAAATTACACATGGATCTGAAAAAATACACAAGCGAAAATAAAAGCAAAGTTCCGTATTTCCACCAAATATATCTGAGTTTTATAAAGAACCATTAAAACTGAATTTGTCAAGACAGATCATGAAAAAAAAAAATTTGCCTTGTATCTCGATCAGGCAAAGGTACATAAATAGCGCGATCCACTCGACCAGGCCGAAGAATGGCATCATCCAAAACGTCAGGTCGATTAGTCGCAGCAAGGAAAAACACAGAGCCCTTCTTTTCAAGGCCATCTGAAACTCATCTATGAAATTTTTTTCCAATGAAACTGGATTTTAAAATCCATTTACATTTTAATGATGTAAAACAATGGCTAAAGCTTTTTTCACATATTTTGCAAAAAAATATACCAAGTTCAGTCAAAAGCTGGGCAAGAACTCTATCACCGACATTATTACTACTTTTTTCACCAGTGCGACTAACAGCAACGGCATCGATTTCATCAAAAAAAATGATTGTTGGGGCTACCTGTGATGTAATATTGTTTTTTTACATTAAAATTTTTATATTTTTTTGTATTGTAAATTTGTTAAAATAAATATTTCATAAAATATGTAATTTGAAATAGCCACGCTATCGCAATAATAAAAATCACGAATACCTGTCTGGCCCGGCGAAAAAGTTCGCGAATAGCCCGCTCCGATTCTCCGACCCACTTACTAAAAAGTTCCGGACCTTTAACAGCCAAAAAGTTGTGGTGTGACTGTGATGCGATTGCGCGTGCGATAAGTGTTTTGCTGCATCCTGGGGGACCATAAAGCAGAACACCAGATGGAGGTTCGATACCGAGACGCTCGAATGCGACATGATGTGACGTTGACGGCCATATAACCGCCTAATTTGATTAAACAATCATAGTTGATTCGTAACTGCCAAAATTTACTCAGGTCAAAATTTACTCAGAGAGATTAAGAAAACTACCGTAGCTAAAAAGAACCATGACAAGCAAAATATATAAGAAAAATTTTTAATTATATCAAAAAGCTTATAGCTTTTAAAAAATAAAATGCATATTGAGAAAATTAAACCTTTTTTAGAAAATATTAGCTACGAAGGAATCAAAATAAATCAATTAATTACTAAATTATTAATTATTATATAAACATTATTCTTGCCAGTGGTCAATCATTTTTCGTAAAATATTACTGTGAACTATGAAAAGCAGCAAGAACTAATTTCAAACCGTCTAACCACTCACTGAGGTCAATGGAGAATTTACGAATGAAATGACTTGAAAAGATCGACTATAATGGACTAATCACTACTTTCACCCACTATTCTTTCTCGACGGAACAGTTGATGGAAACCACTGTAGAATATTTTAAAAAAAACAGCGGCCATATTTAGCTAGGCTTACAGAAGATGAGATTACTATCGAAAAGCTGCTAAGCTGGCATAGAAAATTGTCACAGAACCAATAATAATAAATATTAAGAAACTGCGCCGACGTGAAAAGAAAGGACCAAATAGATAGCAAAAACTCAAAATCCGAAAAGAAACAGCAAGTACTCAACATTCGACTAGAAGATATCTAGCCATGTCTATGTCACGTAACAGGAATATCCGATTTATAACCTCAAATGAGAGGTTTTCCACGAAAGAATTTAACCAAAATGGACTAACAACCAAGCAACTGTGACAGGGATGTTGCACTCGCAACTGGAGCTTTAAAATGTGGTCAGGAACCTTCGAATCGTAGAATTAAATCAGCCTTATCAATGGTTCAGTGACGCATAACTTCATGAACCTTCGTTTTCAGGTTTAATACCATAAGTAATTTGGACACACTTCATTTTTTGTACTTTATGTTGATATCACTAATTTCCTTTCATTTAGTGTTTTTAATGCAAGCATAATGCGCTTGTCGTCCTCCATTGCTTTCAAATAAACAAATTACCTGTTCAATTTCTTTCTTCAACAAATCATTACCACAAATATCGTCCCAAACGACATTTGGAACTTCCAACACAAATTCTTTTATACCCGTTGGCCTAATATCTTTAATTAGCCTACTATAGCAAGCAATTTTTTCTTCATAAGTGGCAATTTTATTTTCGCTAAGATCCGATGCGGCCAATCCGCATAAGATGTTAAGATCACCGCCCGTGAAACCATGTGTTTTTCTAAAAGAATAAAATAATTAATAGAAAATAAAATTACTTCATTTTATGTGAAAGAAAATTGAAAGTTGAAAATCCAATCTGTTGAAACATACATGGCAATATCTTCAAGAACAGAATCATTTTCGTTTTTTAACATAAGTTTTAGAATTTGTAGTCGCTCCAATGCAGGAGGTACAACAAGTTCAACTTCACGATGAAAACGCCTCCTCAATTTCAAATCAATTGCATCGGCATGCCGGCATGTAATCACAACAGAACTTTCGCCGGAATCAATCAATCTTAAAATAAATCTTTAAAGAACTGTTTTAAATTCTTTTAACTTAACGTTAATTTAATTTTTTTATAAGCTTTGTTCTTGGAAATTTTTTATTCAAAAGTAAATATTACTTTTAGTGATAAATCTTAAAAGCCCAGTAAAGCTTCACGAAATCCAATTAACTTTTTAGCTTTTTCAGATGTGAAATGAAAACCAAAAACCAAAATTAATATCTAATCTACAAGGAAACAAACATTCATTTCGCTGTTCATTGGATCTGCTGAAAATTTTTAATCCAAACCTACAGAGTCTATCTACGATAGGCATACATCTCGATCCTGCCATCTGTAAAAGTCGATCGAAATCATCGACAAGAAAAATGCACTTTTGCTCCTTCGTATATAACAGTGTTTCATCTAGATCAGCATTACTATCAATAAGAATTACTTTGCCACCAAGTTCTGCTGACAGAATCCTCAAAAGCAAACTTTTACCACAGCCTAACATGCCTGCTATTAGAATAGATCTCGTCTGCTGGCCGCTGCAAATAATGAGAGTGTGAAATATAATTTCCATAACATTCAATAGATGCAATTATTAGCCGAAGAAAGATATAAAAAATAAAAAACTTTTTTTTAAAAATCAGAAACGACTAAACAAGAAGTTCTGATAAATTAAGATTCCGAGACTATTAAAGACTATTAAAATCAAAAAATCAAAATTAAAGATCTCACTGGAGAATATTTCAAAATATTTAACAAACTGTTTCATAGGTGTGATGAGATATTTTATGAGCTCCTTTTTGATGTGCTCGTTACCACCAAAATCTGATAAGTTTAGAGTCCTGCTTGGTACTTTGTTTAAAATTATATTGACAGAACACTGCACCCCCACTTCATAGATCATTGTATCTTCATCTATACTGGCTGCTTCAAATTCTTCTTCAATCGACAACAGAACGTCAAAGGAGCAAATAAATCCATAATAATGTATGTCTATTGCAGAATTGGGAACAATATAGCTACCGATCAAAAAAACACGAGCGAATTCTCTGAAAATGTAGTTGATAAATCAGTTGCAAGTTTTATATCCCAGTGGATAAATAATAAGCAAAAAAATCTTAAATCATATTGTCAGTGGAAAAACATTGTTTTACTTCACTATTTCATTCGTTTAATTAAACCGCGCCCCTTTAAGAACAAATTTTATGTTGGGAAAATCACCACAAATTTTCAAGGTGGAAGGTTTCTTTGGTCAGTTTCAGATCGCAATAAAATTGCGCGAAATTTAAACCTTAAACCTGAACAACCTTAGCAACCATTCGAATAAAGATAAACCTGAAGTGATCATAATTATAAAATTTGTGAAAAGATTTTGGCTTCAGTGATAATAAAGTGACCGTCTGTGTTAAACGTTTCGGAATGACTGCGATTAGTTCCTTCGAACATTTGAAAGATGCAAATATTTTCATCACTGCTAACTAAAAAATAAATTTTATTGTCTAAAACAGTAGCTGAATTTAAATCGATTAAAAACAATTTTTTAATTTAAACAAAAAAACCCAATATATGAAAAATCAGCAACGAAAATGTTTTAATTATTGAAATGAACATGAAAATTAGAAAAAAAGAAAATTACTTCGTTACAAGGCCAGGTCAAAACAATTTTTGAAATTGGCCCATCGCGGAACAAACAAGGACTTCGGGGAGAAATTTCCAAAATCTGCATCATTTCTGAAGAAAAGAAAATACTATTTCGTTTTTCCCATTCAGTGCAACTAGGCGGTAAATATTTTTCGAAAGTTTTTTCTGCCGACTGAAAATATCCAAGAAAAAGTTTTCCCGGAACGATTACTGGTACAGTGTACTTTTTGCCTTCAGTTTCAACATAGCATTCCTGCTGAAAATTTAAATATTAGATTAATAAAAAGTCGAACAACGCGCATCATTTCTGATGAAGTTTTCGCGGGGATTCAGTCGATGACAGAAGCGAAACTGCACCGACAATTCCGAACGATTTATTTCGCGCGGAGGTGCGCCCTGCTCGACGCGACGGCCCCAGCGATAACAGCTCGGCCCCCAGAAAATTGAACTGCAAAGCGTATGTTCGCCTAAGTTTTAAATGACGGCGAAATAAATTATAATCTAAAAACAAAAAAGAAGTAAATTCTCCTCGGAAAAAAAATAAAACCTTATGGAAATCGAAATCCTTGCTTAGTACGAAGCATTTGCATTTATCGCATCGCCAAAGTAAATTCTTCCTTTTTAAATTCGACATTATTTATAAAAAAACTTTAAAAACACCAATTACTCCCTAAAATTACTTTTTCGTCTACATAAATTGATAAAATGAGAAAACGACAAAACCCTTCGATTTAGATAGAGTCAATGAGTTCGAAATCTGCATTTACCGGAATTATATACTCCACAGGGTTATTGAATTTTTTAGTAGCACAATATTTTCATGGACAAAGCCTGGGAGAATGAATTTCAGGAAAACAACCTGGGAGTTTCGATTAGGCTGGATGATTCGAGTGTAATGGTACTTGGAAATTGGTAGTTCGACTGAAGATGAATGAACCAGCCTCCGATATTGTTGGAAAATAACTCGTTTTTATATTAATTAGGAATTGTTTGTTTCACCGAACGCAGGTAAATGGCTTCTACAATCCATGTTATGGTATATTTGAGCATTACAAGGGAAAAAATTCAGAATTTGCGTCACTTTTTCCAAAATGTACAATTTCCCATGTGCAAAGATTGATGCCGGAACTAAATGGGATCAGTGATAACTGAGTTGCCGACAACCATGTTTCAACATCCTTCTCAACGTTGATATTCTGCACGTGTAATTGCACTCTGCCCTAAACCTGTTTAGAACACTCTTTATACTGCCAGAAATCTGTCCAACTAAAAATAGGCTGGAGTTTTTTTTATAAATGGTTCCACACAATATTTGCTATTGCTCATCCTACCACTTTCCTCGCGACTTTGCAGCAGAACTGGTCTACTCCAATCACATGTAGCGAATTCAGAACTCGTTAAATTTACCTAGAAATCCACGCAAAACTTGGAAAATTTACCAAGAAATTTTGAAGCCATACTTCATCACAACAGCACAAAAACACATTCAAATTTTTCTGTGATAACAGCCATTACAATCTCTTCATAAAACTCAGATCGTCTAACCAGACATTTCCCATCACGTTCTTAACCAGATATAATATGCTCTCAACCAGCCATTCCTTCTAGGAGCCAAACAATTTCCCATAAATAACCTGAATAATCAATTTGTTTCTTCCCTTAAATCAACAAACTGATGTCGACGTTTGATTATTATGATTTTCTACGGTGTCAATAGAACAAAACAAAAAATTATTTCAGTTGCTACAAAATCTTTTTTAACAAAATGAAAAAACATTTGTGATACACATAAAATAAAATAAAGGAAGATCTGAGATTACTGTTTAGTTAATATTTAAATATTTAAATAAAACATTTTTATAATTTCATTTTAAATATTCATGAAATATACACAATATTTTCATGATTTCATGATTTATAATCTTGCAACATTTTCTGATAACTAATCATGAAACTACCTGTCGCCTTTCTCTCTCCTATGGTTTCCCAATTCTTTAATAGAATTTAATAGAATAAAGACAAACACAAAAAAAAAACTATGAAATTTACGAAAAATATCATGGTTGATCTACAGTTACAATAGATGCCCAATATTTGTTTTAAAAAAGTGGCTATTTTCTGCAAAAATCTGCAATATTTACATAAATGAAATTTGTTCAATTAAGACCATAGAATGATTAAATATTAAGTTCTGTGTGGTTTAAAAAAATAAAATCCATTAAAAACCACACCAAATAATGATAACCATGAGGTGCAGCACAATAAAAAAAATATTGAGCAGTTTAATATCAATGATTTTTTTTTGAATTCCTGAATTGTTCATCATTTTCATCAGACATAACAAATAAATCTCTGGCGAACCTCATTCTGTCTGGCGCTGAAAAAAAGAAATTTAAATTTAGAAAGAAAATAAATATTCCAAAACCCAAATTTTAATCTTAAAAACTAATGAAAACTGATTAGAACATACGGATGTTATTATATCCATTTCGATGATAGCCAAGCGGTGAACGATCACGATCAAAAGAGCGAAAATCGGTAGGACCAGGAGGCATACTTCGTTGTATACCAAAAGGATGCATGCCAGTGTCAAAAAAGATAGTTCCACGATCTCGAAATGGTCCCAGCTCCAAATTCGAGTCCATTCGACGAAATGGGAATATAGGTCGCATACGTGTCCCGTAAGAAAAATTTCCTCTTGGAAAAGGGAACTGGTTTCTAGGCAATCCTCGTTGACTCCTGTTTGCCTCACAAGACATTCTGGGTGAAACAGGTCTATTCGTGAACCGATTTTCAGCTGAGGAATGAGAAGTGGATGATATTAAGTGAGATGTCGAGGTAGATGCATGAACTGCTTGTTGATTAATTGCTGAATTTCCGTTAAGATCGGAACTCGGCGTATTTCTTGTGATAATTTTTGATGATGATGTACCCGCATCACTTATTACTTTCTGAAAATTGTATAATGCCATGGAATTCCATATTCAAGAAAAAAATTTAAAATAAAATGTAAATCCATATTCAAAAATAACATAACCTAATCTTGGAAAGTTTTAAAAAACTAGGAAAAATCAAGAGTTAATGGTCACGATATTTAAGTTTTCACCAAACTTACTTCATTATTTACAAGAGGAGGATCATTATGTAACGTCGCACTTGAAGGACCTGGAACAACGCCATCTGAAAATTTCAAAATTTTAAGATAAGACTGATCATTTGTACTTTACAATAATATCTAATTGAAGCAAAATTTTAAACCGACCTGGCTTTGGAGGCACTGGCGGAGGAATGTTGACAAAAGGAGGCGGAATTGGGAAAAAAGGTCGCACAAATGGACAAAACTGCGTAGATGTATTTACACATGGAAATCGTTGTATCACATTCATATATGGTGCTGCTGCACCTAACGTTGGAGTGGAATGTGGAAGGGCACTGAAAGAAACAACCTAGATCATTGAAATTTAATTCCTAATATAAATACATAACTATATAATAATTAATTATAATTATTATATAATAATTATAAAAAAATGGATAAAAAATAGACAATCTGTAAGCCAAAAAATTGAAGAAAACTTACGTAGAATCAGACGCAGAATTATTCGGTTTTAACCGAGAAACAACTGAAAATAAAAGTTAAAACCATTAAAAAAGGTAAATAAAAGTTTTAAGGGAAATTTCTGAGAAAAAAATTGTAAAAAATTGTAAAATCGTAAACTATAAAGAACTGTAAAATTATAAGACCAAAATAAGCCAAAAGCAAATAAAAAATGTTAAGATTGCCACTAGGTATAACATTATTTTAAATGTTAAGTTAGCTATTCCTAATTCTCTTGTTGATAGCATTAAAGTCTTGGAACTTTTTTGTAATACTGATCACAATATCATTCACGCTTGATTAAAATTTAACCGTTATGTACCTCCCTCGAGATATTCTAGAAAGTACCGTTATTATGGGTATGAAATCTTTAATTCTATCCTGGCAGAAATAAACTGGGATTCCTTGTTTTATTTAACTCCTTATAAAGAAGTTAATTTTCTTAATAGCATCATTTTATACCTTATAGAGCAATATATCCCTCTAAGGAAAAAAAGCGTTAGGTCGATTCCCACTTTTTTAAAATCTCTTAAAAAAAGTATCAGGAAGCTTTATAATAAATACAAATTAACCAAATTTCCATGTGATCTCTCTGCATATAAAGAATGCTTAAAAAGTTTCCATAGTGCCATTCATAATTACTTTCAAATAAAGAAGAGCAAATTTTAAATATTAACAGAAATTCTTTCTGGACTTACATCAAAATAAAATTTGCAAATAAACAATTAGTTCTACAACATAATGATAATGTGATCACCTCTGATATTGATATTGTATATATATATATATATATTTAATCAATATTTTTCTAGTGTATTTGTTGACGATAGTATTAATACTTATTGTTTTAAAGTAAACCGAATTCGTTGTACTTCTTTCTGTGAGGTTGAAATAACGCTACGGGATGTTTATGATGCCTTATCAGCTGGTCCCGATAATATTCCACAAATAATTTGCAAAAATGATTTACAGTTTACAGTTTACATAATTTACAGTTTCTCTGAGTTTTCCGCTATTTTTAATATGAATAGAAATTCTTTCTGGACTTACATCAAAAGAAAAATAAATAATCAATTGTGCAACATAATGATAATGTGATCACCTCTGATATTTATAAGGACATCTGGTCTTAATCCCAAAATTTGGAAACTGTCTCATATAATTCCCATTTATAAAAAAGGAAGCACCTATGACCCTTCTAATTATAGCCTAACATGCGTTGTTAGCAAGGTAGTCGAAAGGTTGATTTGCAACAAATTGCTTA
>UYYG01000353.1:0-10036 GCA_900625125.1 Dracunculus medinensis | reverse complement strand
ACTATCCGAACACATATTTGCAGCACCAGGTAAATGACAAAGATCGCAAGTCTGTGGGTGAAATCGTAAAGTAAAATCTGGAATGCTAGTGCAAAGTGCCCTTGAAAAATTCCTGCATGGACCCTCTCGAGCACCAATTAAAATTAAAGGCATTTTTAATTTTTAAGAAAAATTATAATTTCACATAAATTGCGTTTCAACCCTTCAACATCATTGCCGTTTTTCTGCAATAAGTTTAAATGGGTATTTTTGTGAAAAGAATGTAACAGATGATTCTATTCTTTTTTCTAGATATGTTTTATTATTTTCTTTGAAAATTTCATAATTGCGAAATGGTGAATTTAATAATGCTATTTTCTTGCCATGTTTACCAACAAAACAAAACAAGGCTGATTTGAGAAATATGTAGAGGTCCATGAGAGATTAAGCAATTAATAATGATAGAATGTCCACAGAAGTTCAAGTAATTCCGACTTTTTTCAAGTGTTTTCCAAATAATTATTCTTCATCCTTTTGCTAGCAGACTTATTCGAAGGAAGCATATGAATCCCGAGCATTGCGCAGATTTGACTAAATCACTATAACAATCGAAAAGGAATCCGTGGACTGATTTTTTACCAATTTTTATCTTTACCCAGCATCTATTGTATCACTCCATAAATCAAATCGTCGCGAAATGCGATGTATTTTCTAAATTTATTATTTCAGACTGGTGATTCCGACTAGGAAAAAAGAAATCTTTCATTCTTTGCCTATTCTATTTACATATGTTAATAAACCATCAAGTCAATTTCTGACCAAATCTGACCATTCTTTACTTTTATACGAATACTTTTATACGAATTGCTAATATCGGCCAATAATCGTAAAACAGTATTTAATAATAGGATGCACAGGATCTACTGCCGGCTCATATATTCTCGGCAAATAGCACACTGAGATTCATGGAGGAGCATCCTTACTGCTTTGCTTAGACCTCATAAAAGTTTTGTGCTTTTTATTGCCAAAAATACTCCCAAAATACTGTTTTCTACCGTTTGGTTACTAATCCTTTTTTGATGCTGAAGTGTTTATAAATTGTTTTGACAGCACGCATTATTATTTTCGTTAGTTTGGCTAACTACTAAAATAAGACTTTTTTGCAAGTGAGCCACCAGGAATTATTCAAAATTCTCCAGCAAATGCTGTAATCTGCCAAATAATTTGAGATATATATCTATGAAACTACATAAATCTATATATATTGCAATAAAAATATTCCCTTTTTTCTTTGAATTTAAAAGAAAAAATTTCTGAACACTTCTTTTTTTTGTTCAATAATTTGTTTTTTATTCACTATTTTGGAATTTAAGATCATTCAACTGAATTTTTCTTGCTTTATTGTTTAAGTTTAATTTGGTCTCTCCGCAGAGAGCTCCAAAAAACGACAGTGCATGGCACAATTATATACGCAAATAAACAACGGCGCTGGTAATAAAAACGAAAATATAATAATAATAATAATAGTGCCTCAAGCCGCGCTCTGTTTCACTTCACATTCGTTAATTAATAAATGGAGAAACTCGTCGAAAACAATCATATTTCTTTATATGTAATAATTATTAAATTATCGGATAATAAATCCAAAAAATAAAATTTATTCAGAAAATTTTTACTAAAATTTAAATAATTTTTTTTGCTAAACCCAGTGCGATAATAAGGCAGAGTTTTTGAAAAGTTTAGCATTAAATTCAACCATTAAAACTGTCACAGGTCTTTCGTCGCTATTTTGTCGCTCTCATATTTCGATTTTCGCTATTTTGTCGCTAAATTTAAACATCGAGTTGATAATGCTTTAACCGTTCATTCAACAATGATATTTCACTGAATCACGCTAATACTCTAAACATATTTAAGTGATTAACCTCCATTGCAACAGAATATAAGTAGTGCTACTGGCAAAGTGGACTTTTTGCCTTTCATTTTCAACTTTTCAAATTTGTTTTTACGAATTGACTCCTCGGCTTGATATTTAGCTGGCGAGGAATTTATGTTAGTTGAGCTCACTTGTATTTTTCTTTATTTTTGTGCAGTCAATGATAGGTGTTTACGAATTGACTCCTCGGCTTGATATTTAGCTGGCGAGGAATTTATGTTAGTTGAGCTCACTTGTATTTTTCTTTATTTTTGTGCAGTCAATGATAGGTGTTATAATGAAATGAAATCGGTGAAATTTTTTTGTGCAATTTTTTTAGTTTCAAATCTTCGAAAAATGCACAAAAGAGTGAGTAAAATTTGATAAAGAATTTCACACATTGAATATTCTTCTATTAAACTATGAGCTATGAATTGCACGATCTCTCGGATAAGCGAAAAAATTCGAGAGCGATTTGAAAACTCTTTAGCATTTTTCAACCTTCGGACAATTGTACCTTTCCTTTGCAATTACAGTACAGTATTAATACCAACAATATTTCTCTTCTAATTATAATTAAAGCAAAAAGGGGACATTGTTATTTATTTCTTCCTATTTTAATTTATTGTATTTTACAGAGATTATTTGAAAAAAACTAAAGCAATTGCGTTAAATCGTTCAACAAAATTAGTGATTGGTTGTTAAAAGGAAATGATGATGAAAAGATTAAAAGATTTATAAATGTGAACCGTTGCGCCGAGTTTGGAAGAAATCTTCAAAATTTTAACTGATATCTAAGAATTGGAAAAGAATTCAACTAATCTTAAAATATAAGAATTTTTCGATGCCAAGTCATTTAACATCAATTTTTAACAAAAGCTGATTGATCTTGCTTGGTTTAAATGAAAAGTTTTTGGAAAAATTACATTAAATCCATATTAATTGTAGTATAGAACGGCTTAGTGGGTTATTGCTCGATTGAGAGCGCTTAAGTTCGATTCCTTCCAGGAGATAACCTGTATAAAAATCCAGATGATGTTGGTGACTCACCTATATTTCTATCGACAAGAGGCTACCTGGCATATTGCTTAATGTGTAGGCAGTGGAGCGAGTTAAAACAATAATGGTGAGGACTCTAAAAAAAAAAGCAGTATCGTATAGAATGAAGAGAATTCGGTTAAGGTGTAATTGATATTATGATTACAAATTTGCATTAGCGCGTCAAATGATGTGAGACAAATACACTATAAATTTCAAAAGTCGTGGTGGTTTAAGCAGCTGTATTCGTCCTCAAGTTAGAGAGTCCTTTAATAATTTTCCGGAATATGATTGAAATAACAATCGTTTTTGCTGCATATATATAGTTTAAATAATGGGTCGAACCTTTATTATTTTGAACATAGAACATGTTCGTTGCCTTGCTTATCATAATTGCACCGTTATGCAATTTTGCTAATGGTGCTACAGAAGCTATTAACGTTTGCAATGTTCCAATGCCAGGAGTACGAGCGGGAGCCATCGTACAAAGACCTTCAGTGCCTGTCGAGAATTGCCAAGATCGAGATGCATTGGCTTGCTATGAATTATTCAAACCTGGAGACAACGATGGTGAAATTGGAATGGCATTCAATGAGAATCGTATGGAGTGAATATTTTAGCATTCAAAATTTATTTTATATTATTTTGTTTTAATTTCTACTAGTACTTTAAAAGATAACACGAAAAAATTAAACTGTGCTTTGATTATAAACATCAATTTTTTGTAATATTTTCATAGGATCCATCGTTTTCATCGTTATTAAAGGCAGAAATCATTCGAAATTTTTTTGCATTATTAGCTTCCTCTTCTAATAGCTCTCACCATTACTAGTTAGGCTGGCTACAATGACTACAAGCGTAAGATGCTTCCAAGCGCGGCGGTCTGATTGCATCATCTAAGTCGATATATTGCTGGTCCACCTATACGTTCAAAAGCTTTCCTGACCGTATCAGTCCATTGTCTATTTTTCTCTTTCATCGACTTGAAAAAACCGCGTTTGGTTCACCATTAACGATTTATTCTCGTTTTTTTGTGCCTTAGAAATGCTTATCCATGCATATAATAGAATTGTTGCTCTAAGTGATGAAAAAGAAATTGGAGAGTTTTCCATTTGTATAGCACCAATACAACCGCCAATACAAATTTTCTTTTAACAAAAATGGTAGGTAATAAACTAAATAAAATAGAATCATTATGTGAAGATAACAATTTAAGCTCGTATAACATATTATTTCTCAGGTTCTGATAATTTTTTTTACTTATATGTTATCTCTGAATCGAGAAATTTTGGTAGCCGATGGTCGCAAATGCGATTTAACATTACTGGATTATGTGGTCTGCCGCTGTAATAAATTAATGTCGATATGCCTTCAAAGCATTTTAAAATAGCTCCAATGGTGTACAATTATTGCTTTCCAATCAAGCAATTTCTTTTTTTAACGATTTTTGCAAGTGAAATGCCTGGTTTTCTTATTAAACTCAAAAATTCAGGAACATCTTATGAAATTAGTTCCCTAAGATCTTATAATCTAATAACCAAGCTAAGCAACGTTGAGCTCGGCTAATGCTACGATGGTCTAGGGATATAACGCTTGTTTTATTAATTAATAAAGAAAATTTGAAAAAAAATCAATGGATTTTAAATTCTTTTGAAATATTACTCAGGAAAATTCGCTCGAACGATCAAAATTTCTCTTATTCCTCTCATATAACTCTTTCCATCTAATTAAATTCTCGGACCATTAAATTCTCTCTAATTCCTCTCAAATAATTCATCTCTCCGTAAGTTTACTCGGACGACCAAAATTTCTCTTATTCCTCCCATATAATTTTTCTATCCAATCACTCGGACCATCAAATTTCCTCCAATCTCTCTCGAATAATTGTTCTCTCCGTAAATTTACTCGGACGACCGAAATTTCTATTATTCTTCTCACATAATCCTTTCTATCTTATAACTCGGACCATTAAATTTTCTCTTATTCCTCTCGAAAAATTCTGCTCTAGAAAATTTATTCGGACCCCTAAAATTTCTTTGCTTTTGCCGCGAAATATACCCGATATTCAAATTGCCCGGATTATTAAATTTTCCTTTACCATAAATATTTTCCTATCGAATTTATCCAGAATAATTCACATTCTGGTTTCTCTTATTCTTTATATCATTATCATTTTCATGCTTTATAATCAGATTTATTCGAAATATTCTGATAACCTCCATAAATTTAACTATCAAACTCTGAAAAACTCCAAAATATTCAATCTTTTTCATCAGTTTGCTTAAATCTAAATACCAAATATCAAAAAATACCAAAATAAATAACAAATACCAAAAAAACTGAACAAAAGATTTAGAGATTTTATATATTATATTTTGTATAAAGATATTTTAAATAGTTTTCTTTCAATTTTCAGTGATATACCACAGCAGCAAAGAATATCAAAAATAGAAATGAAAACTTTCTCATCAAAATATATAGAACAAAATCCGTTATTCCTTTATATACCAGTTAAGTTCATTAATTGAAGGACTCTACAAATGCTTTGCACTCAGCCAATAGCAATTTTAATTATAAAATAAAACTTCAATTTTATAATTTAGATTCCATGTTAGTTCGACGAATTAAACAAGATTTAATTTTTATATATAATTTTAAATGGTTCTGCCGAATTAAATCATTCCAAATATTATAATTTTAGTTCAAATTTGGATCCAACAGGATCTAATGAGCTAAAATCATTAAAGCCTAAATGCAAAACCAAACACCCATAATTTTCTCACTCGCACCATTAATTGCTAGAATAAGCTGCCCAATACTTTCTGCGTCAACCTTAGCTACTGTGAAATAAATATAATAATATTTATTTCACAGTTAAGCAGGAATTTTTAGCTCAGTGTTGCTCAATTGGGAACGCTGATGCTGAGGTTCGATTTCCCGCAGGAGTAAACGTGTCAAAATTCCGGATGATGCGGTCGATTCACCTGTGTTTTCTGTCGCCAAGAGATTCTGATGTTCTTCTTCGTGTTTTACCGGCATAAACGAATGCCCTGTCCCAATCTTTGCATTTAGGCTTTATGTTACACTTTATAAAAATTTTTCTCAGATTGTGAACTATAATGAAATTATAAATTTTTGCAGATGATTTGTATCATAATTGCTTGTAAAAAACAGTTATTTTTTCAAATCAATCCACTATATAATAAATACGAAATTCTGCAAGCCTCGCAAGCTCGTTGAGCAATACAATTCATAATTGATAAATAATCAATTATATCCACAATGGTGGAATGGAAAAAGGGAATGTTACGTAGAATTAGTTATAAACAATTGTGCTAATCTTAATATTTGTAATTTTGCAATGAAAAACCAGCGGAATTCGAAAATATTTTGGATGAAAATATGTTAATTGGATGAAAATATTTGTAATATTTAAAATATTATAAAATTATTTTGAATATTACATTGCAAAAATAGTTAAAAATTAAGAAAATTTTTTCAAGAAATTGATTTTTTTTAAACTTTCTTTTTATTTAATTTGTTTGTTTTCATTTTTTTCATATTTTTTTTATTACTTTTCATTTTTCATTTTATATACTTCTCTATTCGTTATTTTTTTATTTCAAAGTTGTTCAAAAACAGATTTTTCGTCGTGTTTTAGCTGAATTCTTATATTTTTATCGTGTTTTACTTATATATTGCATTTTATAAAAAATTTGACAGAAAAAATTTTTTTGTATTATTTCATTAATAATAATAATAATAGTAATGATAACAATAAATAAAAATTTATGTGAAATGAACTTCGTTTACTGCCTACGTGCAATAACCACACGTTCGTGCGCATTGTTGCATCATTGTTGTTCGAAATACACCGCCACAGCTATTCGATGCTCTAATTGCGGCACAGCCTTGTCTTTCGTCTTTACAATTTTGTGTTGGAGATGATAAAGTTGTCGCTAAAATCCATGAAAAACTTTAATTTTATAAACTCTATGCAATTTCAAATCTCTCATTTCTAATTTCTGAAATAAATTATGAAAATTTCCAAAAATCACTTGATAAACAGTCGCGTGAATTGCATGATCTCTGGCACATGTTCTTTAATTTGTCATTGGTACAAACACCCAGTGGCACCAAAACATCGCAACCATCAATAGTGTCCGGACACATGTTTGCAGCACCAGGTAAATGACAAAGACCGCAAGTCTGTGGACAAAATCGTAGAGCAAAATCTGGGATGCTAGTACAAAGTGACCTTGAAAAATTTCTGCATGGTCCCTCTCGGCCACCAACTAAAATTAAACACATTTTTAAATTTTTTAAGAAAAAATAACAATGAATTTCACATAAATTGGCCTCACTCCTTCACATCATTGTCATTATTATTTTTCTATTCTAAATTTAAATAGGCATTTTTTGAGAAGAATGCAACAGACGATTCTATTTAAGGCATATTTTTATATATGTTCACATATTCACATATGTTTTTCTTAAATACCATCCTACGATGTGTAATTGGCACATGGAAAAAAGTAGAAAAATTCAAGAAATATCGGTTAAACTTGATTATAATTGCAACAATAATAAAAATTAAAATTATTTAAACTTTACTATTTTCACAATTATATTCTCTAGTTAAGCAACACGTCGCACACATTCGTGGACACAATTGTCGAGCCAACATTCTATAGGGAGGCTGTTGACACTTGTCTCGAACTTTATAATCATTATTTCTGCAATGCAATTAAAATTGCAATTGTATTAAAATTATATATTTCTTTTTTATATTTATCTTTATTACCGATGGATTTTTTTCATGAATTTAAGCTAATAATACAAAAAATAAAAATCTTTTATAGAGAATAAGATTTAAGCAAAAACGATGGGTCTCTTATGAAAATGGTATAAATAATAGCATAAATTTCTGCTTAATCAAAAAGCAGTTTATATTTTCATTTAAATTGTCTTTAGAAATAAATGTGAAATAGAAATAAATTTTGAATAGCCAGAAACTCACTCCATACGATTCTCATTTATTATCCTTCCAAGCGCATCAGCTGCATCCTCAGGTTTGAATAACTCAAAGCAAGCTAATGCATCACGATCTTGGCAGTTGTCAACAGGTACTGAAGGTCTTTGTACGATTGCTCCTGCTGGCATTCCGGTCGGCATCGGAACATTGCAAACGTTTATAGTTTCTGTAGCACCATTAGCAAAACTGCATAACGATGCTAACGACGCTATGACAATGAGCATATTCATTAGCCAAATAAATTGCTCCCGATCTATAATTTAGGCTATTTATAAGCTACAAAAACAATTATTATTTTAATCATATCTCGGAAAATTATCAAAGAAATCTTTCAGGTGGTCAAATATGATTTTTGGAATCTGAAGTACATTCATTTCATAACAACTGACAGCGATAATTATCCATTAATCGAAATTTCAGCTTTTCAAACGATAATAAATTTTGAAATTAATATTTGTAGAAATTTTTGACTTAAATTGAGGAGGAATTATTGTGCTTTTCATAGTTTTCACGATTAATCGTTAAAGATTGGTGGCATGGAAATTTCGATTTGGATAAAATTCTTCTTAATTTATATTCTTTTTTATTCTTTAAATTTTCTATAATTGCAAATTTCTTCTTAAAACTCAATGAGCCACTCGTTATAAATCTTTTAAATTTGTTCCATTTTTTATCTTTACCAACCGATCACCTATATTCATGCATTTTAATATGCATTTGTTGTGAGCTATACGAAGAGAAAAATTGTTTGTGCCAACATTATGGTTGTGAAAGATGAATTTTGCAAAATCGTTCCAAGATTTTCTGGCAGACTGCCGCCATTCACCTCTAAAAATTTCATATTTATATTTTATTATATTTTATATTTTATTATATTTTCATGAAAAAATTATTCACATTGTGTTGTTTATCGTTTATTGTCGGTGAAATTTGCAAAGTTCTGCAACATTAAAATGGTGAAACAAATATGAGAATTAATGAGAATTAAATGAGAATTTTGGCATTGGCGACATCGATTTGATAAGATCAATTCCATTAAAATAATTCCATTAAAATAATCTAATAAATACAAATTTTCGAATTAAATTTCTTAAAAATAATAAAGAGGAATCTGCAAGTGCATTGAAACCAATTATTGACGATATATTATTTCTAATTTTTCATAAATAATTTTAAATAATTTAAAATTATTTAAAATTAAATTGTTTTTTAAATAATTTAAAAAATTTCCCATTTTCACTTCGAGGCAATCGAAAAATGTATTTCATAAAAATTTTGTAAAAAACGATACGTCGATTCGATTTTTGAAATTTCACAACAGTTTTACTATACGAATTAAGTTTGTATAAATAAATGCTTTCGTATTTTGTATTATCATTTCCGGTTTCCTAAGGGTTTTGTTCATTTTATCCGTTATAAAATGATTATATCTCATCAAAGCGATTTTTATTTTATTGGCATCGCATTTATTTTTAGTCTATTTATTCGAAATAATAATTGTTTAAGTGCAAATGACGCATTGTACGGAAATAAAGACAAAAATCAATGCTCAATTTATAGTTTTATAATTATACTAATTAAAAATATATATATGTATATATATATATTTATTATGTTGCAGTGATTTAGTAAATATTAAAAAACTGATATACTTTTTAAAAACTGATATAAATTTATGATATGACTTTTATCATATCAATAGAAAGTAATGATAATTCCTAGTGAATATTGGAGAATGGATGAATAAAAATTATATGTGCGGCAAAAGCTTTAAATCAATGAAATTGTCATAAATCTATCGGCGCTATTATACCGACTTAGATTTTCGATTGCCGCTGTTTTGTCGCGTTTGACTGAATTTTTCTTGCTTCATTGTTCAATTTTGTGCGTAAATAACACCGCTGATAATTTGGTCTTCCTGCAAAGAGCTCTATTAAAAGGCAGTGAGTGGTACAATTTAGTAAGCAAATAAACAACACCTCTGGTAACAGAAACGAGCGAACGATATTATTAACAATAATATTAATGCCTAAGGCAGTGTTCGGTTTTACTTTACATTTTAATAAATA
>UYYG01000123.1:0-92369 GCA_900625125.1 Dracunculus medinensis | reverse complement strand
TTTGTGTTTTCTTTTTCTGTTATCTTAACTGTTATTATTAATACAAGCACATGGCGTTGTCGCCCTGCTTGGCTGGTTATCAATAAATAAATAAAAAAACTATCTCAAATTAAAAGATCCGAGAACAATCAGCGCATTTCAAACCGTATTATTGGAACTCATCAGTGAAATGAACGTCAGTGACATCTCTGGAAAGGCGAATGAATATTGGTCCTAAAGACATGCCTACAAAGATCAGCCACTACCACACCAGGGTATACTAGTAGGAAGTGCGCTAGTTGGGTGTCGGAAGCAACTACCTGACTGTCTGGAAAAGCTGCCAAAGCCCTAATATCAGGAGACCCTATTTAATACCCTATCCTGATTATCGGGTGCTTCGACGATTTACAACGAAAGCAGCGTGGCGGGACAGAATTCGCCATTGGAGCGATATGGCCTTAAGAATGGAGACAGTTGCTCGATTAGGCGATAATAGGAAACTAATCTGCCTTCCCCAACAAGCAGTTATATCCAACCATCCATCCACCTAATCCAAAAGCTTAAGGCCAATCCCGGATATGATGGTCTTCGGACTGAACTTTTCACATGTTTTCCATCATCTTTCGTAACCCCTTCAACAAATGTATTCTCTGGTAAAAAGAAATAGTACCAGTGGACTGGAGCAAAGCAATTCCACTTTCAATTCCTAAGAAAGGTGAAAGGACGTACTGCGACCATTACCTAGGAATCAAATTACCTAAGAATCCTACAGGACAAGAATCTTACATCTCCGGGAAAATATCCTTTCTGCTGAATAGGCTCATGGCAACACGAGATAGCAGAATGCGTCCTAATCAAGCTGGATTCAGATCGGGACGTGGTTGGTTGACCCGATATTAACGCTAAGAAGGGTGCTGGAACATCGCCTCAAATACCAGCCACCCAACGTCACTTACTTCATCTCGCTTGATTTTGCAGCTACTTTCGATTCGATTGATAAAGCAGCGCTCTGGAAAGTGATGGATTGTGATGGTATCCCAAAAAAGATCATTCGGCTCATAAAGGCATTTTATCAGCATACCCTGGCACAGGTCTGCGTATATGAGGAACTGACCGGTTCCTTCGAAATAAAAACTGGTGCGCATCGGGGTTGCGTCCTTTCCCCCACCATGTTCAACTATGCGATAGACTGGATAATGGGCATCGCTTATCTGTACTCAAGAAGTGTGCTAATCAGTCCAGAGCATAGCATCACAGATCTTGAATACGCTAATGATGTAGTCCTTTTTGCTGACAGTGAAATGCAAGTAATGTTAAACAAGGTCTCATCAAATGCACTAAGAATCAAGGTCAACATAAATAAAACGAAAAAGTTTTCCTCTCATATACAAGATGCTGATAATATACTTATTTTTATCAATTCATTGCCAGAGAAAGTGCTGTCACTTAAATATCTTGGATCCACTAATCCCAAATGGCCAGGAAAAAATAACCAACAAGGTAACGACAGCTAGGATTTTATATTTCCAGTTGATGAAAACATTATGGAACCGTCGTGAAATCACTATAAAGAAGA
This sequence comes from Dracunculus medinensis, assembly GCA_900625125.1. Taxonomy (NCBI): domain Eukaryota; kingdom Metazoa; phylum Nematoda; class Chromadorea; order Rhabditida; family Dracunculidae; genus Dracunculus; species Dracunculus medinensis. The sequence goes on along the minus strand of UYYG01000123.1, from coordinate 90,814 downwards.
AAATTGGCGTCCATATAGTTGCAATTCGTTCGATCTTGCTATATGGCTGCGAAACATGGCCAATTAGAGTGCAAGATATTAATAAGCCATTAGTCTTTGACCAGTCATGTCTAAGATACGTTTTACGGATCCGTCGGACAGGTAAAATTGTATATATTTGCATCCATCTTCGCTCAAATACCACCTGTATTAATAATGTTATCACAGAGCGCCTTCACTAGTTAAAGCACGTTCTCCTCCATCACAGAAGTTGACGCATATTTCTTGCTAAACCGTGTAATGGTTGGCGTCATAAGTGAGGAAGCAGTCAAGATCTGGACTAATACAGCCAGGAAAGAACGTATAGAAGGACCAGCGATATATGGACTTAGACGATGGAAAAAGGAATGGCTTCTATTACTAGCAATGGAGACAGACCGGCAGCTTGGAGACGTCTTACCCTTGCAGCCAGCGGAGTTAGCCTAACCAGTAGTGGTGAGAGCTGCCGGTTAGAAGAAGAAGAATTACATTTGTTTGGTCGTAATTATGTAATTGTTGGGTGATTTTAATATGCTATGAATCCAAACATAGACTGGGAATAATTGTATGAAAAACAATAGCAAATTCGAAGATGATTTTCTAAACCTTTATGCATTGGTTTAGAACAGCTTATTAAGATCAGGCAAAACATTATATTCGTCGCGAAATGCGATGTTTTCTACTATTTCAAATTTATTATTTCAAACTGGTCACCCCCAATGCACCAAATGACCAAATGAAGTCTTCACATATGTCAATAAAAGATAAAGGTCAATTTGTTGTAGTAGTTGTATATTCTTCCCAAAGAAATCGTTCTTTTTCATTCGTTTTGGTGCCATTAAGGGACTAGAGTGATTGGGTACCAATATTCAATATTTTGTTATTTAACATCGCTTACATTATTTAAGCATTTCTTATTTGTTTTGAAATAGTTATCTCTGGATTTTTTTTTTAAAGGGTCCTCACCATTAGTGGTTAAGCTCGCTCCACTGTCTTATCGGACTGGGCAAATATGCCAGGGAATCCCTTGGCGGTAAAAGTACAAGTGAATCGTCAGTATCATCCGGATTTCTGGACAGGTCTACTCCCGCGGGGAATAGAACTGGACCTTGGATAATTAAAAAGCCATTACCAAGTTGTACGTATCAATAATTTTCTTTCAGATATAGTAATCTCAATAGAATTTCGAACTGGTCGTAGGACAGGCAGATTTCTCTTTCTACCAAAATTATTGTAGCTTATTACATATAAATACATTCTTCTTAATTTTTTTATTAATGATGTAACCAGATGTATATCAAATCTTAACATAGCTGTGGATGAAAATCTTGATTTCGACCGACATTGCAGAACCACAATAAAGAATTCGCTAAGAATATTAAATATTATTTTTCGGCCACTTAAAAATAGAACTGAAAAATTTTTATCAAAGTATAAAGTTATTAAAGTCTCTCCTTATAATACAGTGCTCCCAGATACCACAAATCAAATAAATTAATTCAAGGACTTGCCTCTTTCCTAGTGGCAATTTTAAGTATAAGAGAAAAGTTTAATTATATAAGCCAGGCTATCCATGTCCTAAGAATTGAGCTTAAAAAATTTACGAAATTTTTAAAAATAAAGAAAATTTAATTTATACATCATTTTTTCTTCTAGCAGCTCTCACCATTATTGATAGACTGACTGCGCTGGCTACAGGATAAGAAGCAAACGGTTCGGTCTGATGCCAATAAAAATATAGAAAAATATAAAAAATTTCGATGAATTATCCATATCCCTAGCTTCAAACTCACATCTCTAAACTCTAAACTCACATGATTGCATTCATCTTCGCTTAAACGCCAATTGCATTAACAGTACTAGAGCGTCGCTTTCGCTGGTTAGGGTATGTTCTTCGTTGCTCACCACAGGAGCTGATAAAGTAATAGAAGCCATTCCTTTTTCCACCTTTAAGTCCATACATCGGTGGCCCATCTATACGTTTTTTTCAAAATCTTTCTTGCTGTATCAGTACAGGTCTTGATTAGTCCACTTCGCTTTTTACGCCAACCGTCAAAGTATAACAAATAATGAAATATTTATCATAAGAGGTTTTATCCGATCTGCGAATTCAAAACGTTTTAGATATGAATTATCAAAGATACATAACTACTCTAGCAGCCATATGGCAAGATTTAGCGATAGCAGCTATACATACACGGACTTTCATTATCCATAAAAACTCAGGAGAACGCATTTTTGCAGTAATTTCGTCACAATTCCGTAAAAGCTCCATCAACCGCATTCCTAGCTACTATTATCCCTAATTTCGTCCTTTGCTTGGCCTTTTGGGATTAGAGTGGATCCAAGATATTTAAAGTCTGGCCCTTCTTCAACTGGCAATGAATTGATAAAAATAGGTATTTTATTAGCTTCTTTAATATAAAACGAGAATTTCGTTTTATTTACGTTGATAATGAATCATGCTGTAGCTGTTGAAATTGTATTGAATTTCATCATAACTGGCAGCACAGTGTCAGCAAAAAAGGACTACATCAGCAGCTTATTCAAATTCTGCGAGACTATGCTCTGGACCAATTTGTATACCTATTAGGTGCCGATAAGCGTTATCCATTATTCAATTCACAATATTGCAAAAGGTCGCAACCTTGACGAATAACAACGAATAACGAGTTCTTATTTCGAAAGAATCTGTCAGTTCCCCATATACATCGGCTCAAATGTGCCGTTGCAAACTTATAAAATGCCTTTATGAGTCGACCGATCTTTTCTAAAGACCATCGCGTTCCATCACCCTCCATAGCTCTATCAGCTGAATTGAAGGGCTGCAAAATTGACGTGATGATGGAGATATTTGCGATGTTCTAACACCCTTCTTAGAGTGAACATGTAGTCAGCACAATCGCGTTCCGGTCTGAATCCAGCTTGATTAAGGCATAATTTATATAATTCTATATGGTTATTTCAACTTAAATTGTTCAAATTATTGTTCAAATTTCAACTCAAATAGAATTTTAGGTTAAATTTGAACGTAATAGATCTTATATATTACTAAACCTTTATTTATACATTCGCACCATTAATTATTCGAATAATCTGGCGAACAACGCAGTCTGTACATCATCTTTAGCTATTTTTGAAAATATTATGTTATTGTATTATTGTTATTGAATTGTTCACATTATTCAAAAGCTTTACGAGGGTTGAAATCATGATTTTTCACCATGCGATTAGTATCAATAGTGTTAGTATCACTTCAATTCATTTCAATTTGTGTTATTTTGTAATTCCCCCTTTATTATTTCGTTTTACATTATTCGCTTTTGGTCATACCTTTTACGTATTTTATATAAATGTCACCTATTTCTTTTCATTTGGCACCTTATTTGTTTGGTTTTTTCAAAAAATCATAGTTATCTTGCTCTTATTTTATCTGATATTCTTCATAAACAACTACATACTGAATAAATGAATTTTTTAGAAAAATTATTACCGCAATAGCCTTTTCAAAATCACTTTTCTTAGCAGTTTCAGGAGTGACCCATTTAGACATATAGAAAACTGCGAGAGAAAGAGAAACAAATAAAATAAAGTTGGCTATTTCAGCAGCCTATAAAGAAATCATATCTTTAACGATATAAATAAATGATATAAATAAATTATGACCCTTCGAATTGACCATAAAATAATATACGGAATCCTATACAAAAAAGAAAATTGTCAATATTAAAATATCTGAGACTTATCGCAGGGTATTAATGTATTACTTCTTGAATTGCAGCAGTTTCGGTAACATCTGCTACTGTAGCTGGCTTGCCGAAACCAAGATTCTGCATTCGAAGCCTAATTGTAAGGCGGATAAGTGCTAAAAACGTTTTCGTTACTGTTCATTGTAAGAAGCCCACTTCTCATTTGTCGACAATATTTACAATTTAAAATCAACTTTAATTTGATTAATTACCTCGACCAGCCGGAATAAAAATCAACGATCGAAGTTTTGGATGATTCGTAGCCAAATTTGTAATGACATTAGAAAAGGGTCTCGATAGAGATCGCAATAAAACTTGGAAGAACTGAAAAATCACAAAAAATATCAAATTTAAATTTAGATTTGAACCACAATTTTTTCCTCCATAATTTCTTCATTAATTCCATGAATTAACCTTATTTCTTCCAAGTAAGTTCGACAGTTTTCATTTTATAAACGTTTCTCAACTGAGAGACGAAATAATAAATCCAACAAATCTTTTTCTAGATAATAAAATCAGAAAGATTTGCAGGAATTCTTATACTTAATATTTTCCATTTATTTACAGATTTCATTTTTTTTTTATTTACACACTTTAAAAGTATAAATTTCGATATAGGAATTGCATAAGGGAAGAAACTTACGAAGGATGCAATTATTCTTAAAAAATATAAATAATTAATTCGAATACAAATGAATATTTAATATAATGGGCAGGCAAGATAGTTCAATGGTAAATTAAATGGTAAATGCTTCAAGCAAAGCCATAAACGAAAATAACATATGCAAAAATACACTACAGTTCCAACCAAATACATCAAAATCTAAATAACGATAATTTAAAACAAAAAAAAAAGAATATCTACTGCAAAATCCCATTCATACCCCAATCCATAGACAAATTTTTTTTTTAAGAGCGCTCATTACTGGTTAGAATCGTTCCGATCACTTGATAAATAAGCCAGAGGCGAGAGAAAGTCGCTAGTACAACCAGGATTTTCGAATAAATTCACTGCTGCAGGGAGAAAAACCTCAATATCTGCACTCCGAATTGAGCAACAATTTACCTATTTTTCTCCGCTAGGCGACATTGCCACCTGACGAAGAGTGATACGTCGGCAGGATTCGAATCCAAGCCTCGATTCTAGGCGGCAATTATCTTGCCAATGAGCCGCAGACGCATCCCATAGTCCATTATTTATTCATTGATGTGATTTATTATAAGCGTAATTAAAATGATCACTTTTCGGATTTTTCGGATGGTGATGGGAAACTACCTGCAATTCTATGCACGTTACTCTCTACGGAAATCTATAGAAAATATAGCGCAGTATAATTCCAAGTATAGTTATCAAAATCAGAGGCGGTAGGCGCTGTTGGAAGAAGCCAGAGATATTTAATGTGCAATGTGATAAAACATAAATTTCACAGTATCATCACATTTAGCCTTATGAATTGATCTCAGGGAAACTGAACAATTCCAAGGGGAAGAAAATGCTGCACGCTTGAGCATCTAAACTGGGTTATTATTAAACAAAAGGTTTTTATTTAAAAAATTATTAAGCAAAATGAAAGTCTGTACCGGTCCCATAGGCATCGGCATTTTTTCATCCGTAACTACTTACATGAAAATTATTTGAGAATAAACAACCATTTCGCAATCTGAAAGTAACTAAAATTAATCAGCTAAACTCTCTACCACTGCAAATAAGGAATCATCAGATAAATTACGTAATTTTCAATTAATCATAATCGGATTTTCCAGTATTTTAAGAATAACAATAAAAACGTTGAATTCATCATGAATCTTTTTAATCGCTTCAAAATAGCAAGGATTGCTTCCTAATTTTACCTTTAACCTTATTTTCCACCGATTTCTATAGGAAACGATGATCTAACGAAATATCTCACATCCGTTGATCGTCGCACAAATTACACACGATTCAGACAAGAAAACAGAACGAGTAGCCGACAGTTAGCAGTGACGAAACAAGAAAATCTACGGCTGTTTTGCTCGTAGGTAAATCGGTGGCCATCAAATATTTCAACAGGAGTTGTACGGTCTCATAATGTGTGCTGGGATATTTTTGGAGCTGCGGAAAGTATATCGGAAGATGTGAAGCTATTCGAACTGCTAAGGGGAACCAAACAGCCACAAAGTTGCAAAGTAGAACATAAAAATTATCGAAAAAATTCTTTTGCTAGCCAGCACCATTGTTGGTTTGGTTCGCTCCACTAATGACGAGAGGAAGATATTTTCAAACCTGCAGATACTAACACTTGAAGAAACTGAAACGACTGCTTTTTCATTCTCCTAAGCTGGCATTGCTAGATTATCTATGTGTTCAAAATCTCTTGTATCTTTCCAGGAGCATGAAGCGAAATGTGCATAAATTCCTGTGACTGGTGACAATGAATAATGGCTAAACTGGTTCTAACGGTGCCAAAGCTTTGTGAAAGTATTTTTAATGCAGATAGTTCGATCGAAGGTGAATGTTATTATGTTAGACTTTATTCAGTTAGGGTCTAGGGAATATGTATAGTTTAAAGTGGTCAAAGGTAAAAGATAGATAGATTTCTGATATCTTCCATTATCACTGGTCATCGCCATATAGCCATTTAGCAGGATTGTACTGCAACCAGATAAATGCGAACTTTTGTTTTGAGGCTGATTCCAGAAAGTTTTTGCAAATCTGGCTTCAGTTATTTGAGCTGAAATTTCATCTGTCACCTGGAAATTAGGCATGAGAGATATTTAAAGGCACTTTTTCGGCCATTATATGAATTGTGATCTTTGTCGGAAAATCCGAAATAATAAGCGTTTTCTCATACTTTCGATTTTATATGCAAATTCATGAGTTAGCTATCTAATCTTCCGTTCATCTAAAAAATGCTTTTCTTTGATTTCCGTAAATCTTATAAATCTTGTATACAATAATGAGAAAGGAAAGTTGTACATCCGGTTTTTTATATGTAAATTTCTTTTATAGTTGTGAGAATACTGTCAATTTATAAAGATCTTTATGCCTGACTATTAAAAAAAATCTCTTTACACATTTCTTTTTTTAAAAGAATCCTCACCATTACTGGTTAAACTAGCTCCACTTGCTTGTCGCATTGGGCAGTATGCCATTGGAGTCCCTTGGCGATAGAAATACAGGTGAATCGGCAGCATCATCCGAATTTTTGTGCAGATTTACTCGAGGAATCAAACATCGGTGCTCCCAATTGAGCAACAACCCACTGAGCCATTCCATCCCCGTTCCTTACATAAACGAATGGTACCACAAGGAATGGTACCAAGGGTCAGTTTTTCATCTTTTGCTTTATTCGAGTTCAAAGTTCATCGTTTGCGTTATTCTTGGTGTCAGTTTTGACGCAATGTCCTTCACGAGTTAGTTTAGCAACATGTCCTTCTTTCTATTCTTCAATTCTCTATATTAATATCTATATATTACTTCTCACGTCGTTCTATTATATTGGTATCTGGGCAATAATAAAACTTACAACTAGCTGTACATTCTAAGTCCAATTCGTGAAACCGTCGACGAGTACTTCTTTCAAAAATTTTCTCCTTCTGAATTAACAAAATTTTTCATGACAATCTTATCGGCGTCTGGCATCATTTAAGAGTTTTGTGGTATATTTACATTGATTTGAAGGCCAGTTTTCGCTGTTGCAATCGACACCCAGTCTAGCGTCCATTGCAATTTTTCATGACTATCAGCGAAAATGGCATCATCAGCGTATTGAAGATCTTTGGCATTATGCTCTGGACTGATCTGTAGACTTAATTCGAATGCCAAAAAGCGGTGTCTGTAGTCCAATCTATAAACGAGTGTTGAAGCACATCGATATTTCAAAATTTGATCACTTCATACAACCTGCAACCTGCTCTGACTCGACTGATGATGATAATATGGTAATATTAATTTCTCTGGAATCATGTTGAATGACTTACCAGACCCTTTGTCCGAATCAAAGGCAAAGTTGATGAAGCATGATGGGTTGTGGATATTAAGAAATTGTTAAGAAATTGTTCCAAAGACATTATTCCAACATCCTTTTCAGCTTTGTCCTGGCTTAAATCCGCTTATTTAAAGAGCATCCTACTATCATGCAATATCTCTTCAGCAGAAGAGAGGAAACAATTTTCCTAGAAACATCTACCAAGTTGATTCCTAGATAGTTACCTACAGTGAGTCCTATCATCTTTCTTGAGAATTGGAAGCTGTATTACCTTGCTCCAATTACATGGCGTTTGCTTCTCCTCTTACACCAATAAACATTTGCAGGTGTATTAAGGTGGATTGTTATAGTATTTGAAGATTTTAAGAAAATTTCTTAGCGCAATCAAAGATGGTTCGTTTCATCTGAGAAGGCTTACCTTCTCTGTCTATAAGTGTATGCCAATGAATGATTCAGCTGGAGGCACTGTAATCGAGACCAGTGCTCCTAAGCAGTTCCAAGAGTGGTCCTCTAGGCACCTCAGTTTGAATTAATTGTGTTGCCTGCCCCCCAAATCTTTTAACGTGAGATAAACAAAAGATTTCAGTGGACGTTGTATTTTCAGTCTTATCAATTCCATTCGGATCTTATCTTTAACCATAACATGGTCGAATCCGTGAAGATTGTCATCTTCAGCACCACGATATGCGCTACCCAACACTACTACCCATTACCCAACATTCTTCCACTGGCGATTGGTCAAAATATAATCAATCTTTTTCGAATATTGTCTGGCGAGTTCTACGTAACTATATGTCATCTGTAATGCTAAAAGCATTTATTGGTGACAAAACATTTCAATCACCCACGACAATAGTTTCTTTGGGACATGGCAATGGCTACTTCATTTCGATCTGAATTATTTAAAACATCACTGTAATAAGCCAATAATTAATCGAACCAGGTATAGTGAGTGCCCTCAACCCAGAACTTCCAACAGGCAAACAGTATCCACACGATATTTGGATTGTATGTGGATGGTTATTGTTTCAAAACCTATAAGTGTTCTAGTGCAGCTACGGCCTCGCTGTATGCATACAGAGCCAGGTGGCATTTGTCCGATTTCTTTAGATGGGATAAAAGAATTTCCTCAGCTTGAATTTATATAGCCGTTTTTAATACTATCATGTCCAAGGTTTGTTCGCATATTTACCTTATGTACTTCAGGATTAGGGAGAGGATGCTGTTGGTCTACATAGATACACTGCAGTTTACTTGATCCATTCGCCATATAATCAGTTTGAGACAGCGATGCAGGCATGTCCTCAGGAGCTATCCGCATTTGATTTTAAGGATAGGTTTACTCCTATCAAGAACAGGCGAAGAGATCAAGGCAGTCAAGACAGTCAAGTTTTATATCAAGACAGTAAGTTTAGAAGAAAAGTTTTTATAAAAAATTTTTCTTAAAACTATACTGTTCATATATTCTTTTAAAAAAAAATAGAAAAATCATTTTCATTCTCTATGGGTATCAATGATTACCCTCAACCTTGGGTCTTTCATCAGAGACCTAGGAGATTGATACGCAGTACCTTTTCTGTTCCTGAAATCTGTTGACTTTTGCCACTTATCTAGGAGTCACAGTTATAAGTATTCCAATTATCACTGGAATTACTTTGGCTTTCACTTCCCATATTTTCTTTATTTCCTTTTTCAGTACCTAGTATTTCTCCAACTTCTCATATTCACTCTTCCTGACGTTCCTGTTCACTTAGTGTTACTATATCTATCAGCAGTGCTGATTTTTGTTTCTTATCTATTATAATTCTGGATGGAGAAGTCCCACAGTCTTCGCCTTATTATTCTCTGTGATTTTCTAAGGAATCTCCCATTTAGCCTTGGGTGGTCTAAGCCATAAAAAATCATTGGCTGTTTGTTCTATGAACGGTTGTGTCAAAAAGGTACTCTGCTCATTAATCAATAAATTAATAGAAGAATTTATCGTTTGATTTTATTATATTATCATCTCATAATTTTATTTATTACATATTATTATTACGTAATATACCATTCTTATTAGGTAATAGTATTATTTGCTTCTACGAATCAGATGTTTTTTTCTTAAGATTACCTTTAAATTTCTCTTTTTTTTAAATTTAAATTTAATTTTCTCTATTTTTTGTCTATGACAAGTAGATCTGCCATGACATCAAAAATCCGGATGGCTGCTGGGGACCCATCTATATCTCTATCCCTAAAAGATTGTATGGTAAAAGGGTCAGGTCTCTTCGACGCGGCGTCCGCGTTTTTTCACGCGCATGGTACTTTTGACCGGTGGTACATACGATAAATATACGATCCGGGCGTATCAAAGCCTGTCAAGGGAGGCACCTATCCTCCAAGTGCGTAAGTACGACAAGATGCTGGCTATAACTGCTTGGAACACTTATGAATGTTGCAAGCCAAGCGATCACTGTCCACACCCTTTCTAAATACCGCACGGATATGGCTTGTTTTTCGGAGGTCCGTCTTCTTTCTCTCGATTAATTATTAAATTAACCTAGTTCCGAGCAAAGATATATACTGTGGTGTTTCACATAATTCGGGGCAAAATGGCCTAGTAATTGTCTTATCTGAAAAAGCTCCATCGACTCTGATGCTCTGATTGAGCAGAAGCCCGTAAATGACCGTATGACCTACATCGCTTCAAAGAAAAGTTTTGCAATATTTCGATCATTAGTGTATTAGTGTATTAGTGCGCAAATGAGCGCGATATAATATAGAAAATATAGTTAATAATATTTGAAAGCAGTGGGATTTCGCTCGCCTGCGACGCTTTATCTATTTTAGAATAACCTTGACCCGGTTACTTTATCAGGACAGTAGAATAGATACAGATCACTGCTATTATCAATAAAAATTTTTTTATTCGTCACGTCAAACTTGGGCAATTAGACCAATTAATATATAGATAGAGAAAAAAGTTCGATTAAACTAAAGAGAGTAAGAAGATAACTATCAAAACAAATAAAAAATGATTAAGTAATAAAATAATTAAACAATAATAATGCAATGGATGTTAAATAACAAAGCATAATGCATTGAATATTAAAGAACATTGACCCAACCGCTCGGATGTCTTAATGGCACCAAAATGAGGGAAGAAGAACGATTTCTTTGGAGGAATACACAATATCTGCTACAAATTGATCTTTATCTTTTATTGACATATGTGAAGGCGAAGAATTGTTAAGACAATGAAAGGCTTTATTTGGCGAGTCAGGGTCACCAGTTTGAAATAATAAATTTGAAATGATAGAAAACATCGCATTTCGCAACAGATAAGTTCTATGTGGAGCGTCAACTATTAACAACATCTCTAACAATAGTTGACATGGTAGAGGGAGAGGGAGAAATTCACGCGTAGTCACGATGCCGCCACGATAAACTTAATAATTGGCGAATATGGCACAAGGGGCTAGTGCCAATGGGAAACGCCTTCTTCACTATACCGGAGAGCATGAATTTTTTGTTGCTAACTTCCGGCCTTGAAGACGTCTAGTTACTTGGAACTACGTAACCAGTGCTCCAATTACCATATTGATTATATCTTAGTCAGTCGCAGCTAAAAGAATTCCGTACTAGATGGTTTTTCCTGTCGTTGCGCTGAAATCTTCATGGATTAGACCATGCTATAGTTCGAGACAAGATTCAACTGTAAAACTGACAACTCAAGAAACGACGTCTTCCAAGATCTTTAACTATCTAAAACTAAAAGGTTCGGTAACAGCAGACGTAGCTGAATTGTTGAAATGATATGAATATCAATGATATCTCTGGAACAGCAGATGAATACTGGTCCCAATTAAAGAGACTTCAGCCTTTAAAAAAGTCAGCCACTTCCATACTAAAGTATACTAATAAGAAATGCTGGGTATCGGAAGCAATCGTTCAATTGTCTGTAAACGCTAAACTAAGTTTCTTAACACGAATGTTAAGAGGCCTTGACAATCGGATGCTTCAAATAATTACAACGATAGCTCAACGGGACAGAAATTACTGGAGTGATATGGCTTTGGAAATGGAGATGGTGGCGTGATAAGGTGATAATAGGAAATTATTCCGCCTTCTTGAAATTGAAGCATATATAACTTGAGGAACGTTCAGTGATATGATACAAGATAGCAATGGCGTGCCTGTTAAGAGTATTAAGGATCACCTCGTAAGATGGAAAGGAAGGCCAAACTTAACCATAATGCACCATCTGTTTCCCCGAATATAGCTGATTTGCTCGCCGAACCTTACGTTTGCAACAGCGAACCCGCCAACGAAGGAAGAATTAAGCCCTCACTCAAAAACTTAAGGACAAAAAAACTCTCGGAGAAGATGGTTTACGAACCTTTCAAATGTTATCCATCATCTTTCATAACGCACCTTCAATAAATATACTCTCTGAACTGGAAAAAAGAAATAATATCAGATAACTGCAACAGACCGATTCTCTCACTTTCCAAAAAAGGTGGCAAGTGACAATTGTTGAGAAATAAGTCTGCTAGACATCTCTGCGAAAATTTTCGTTTCCCTCCTATTCAATTGACTCATGACAGTCAAACCGGATTCGGGCAAGGTGGCTGAATAGATATTTATATTAAGAATATTATAGATTATATTTATATTATACTGAATATATATTTATATTAAGAAGGATGTTGAAACAACGCTTCATATGTCGACAACTGAGCGTTCTCATCAATTTTGCAGCCGTCTTCGATTCATTTGATAGATCATCACTATAGAGGGTGACGGAAATGCGACGATGTTTCAGAAAAAATCATTCGACTTATAAAGACATTTTTTTCATTAAGGCCTGTGGTATATGGAAAGCTGACAGACTCTTTCGAAATAACTGGTCTTTATCAAGGTTGACCTTTCTCCTACAATATCAATAAGCTTAAGGCCAATACAGTGTCACAGATCTTGCATACACTGATGTAGTCTTTTTAGTCCTTTTTACTGCCAATTATGAAGAAATGCAAATAATGCTAAACAATGTGTCAATAACTTCAGCCAAATCGGACTCGGGATCAATGTAAATAGAACGAAAGTTCTATTCATCTTACATACAAGAAGCTGTCAAAATTATTTTTATAAATTCACCGCTAGTTAAAGAAGTGCCAGACTTTAAATGTCTTCCATTTTAATCCCAAACAAAAGACAAAGTTGCAACTCGGATAATGATAGCTAGAAATGTGTTCTTCCTGTTGACGAAGCCGTCGCGAAATTACCATAAAAACTAAAGTCTGCATCCATGTAGCAATTCGTTTGATCTTGTATGACTGCGGTGCCAATGAGAGAGGAAGATATTAAGATACTATCGTCCTTTGATCACTCATGTTCAAATATTCATTTTACGGGTTCATCGAGCGGATAAAACCTCATATGATTACATCCACCTTCGCTCAAACGCTTACATTTCACGTCGCCTTCGCTGTTAGGTTCTTCGTCGCCTGCCACAGAAATTGTCATTTTCCGTTTTCATTACTTAAACTTAACCATGAAGCGCCATCCGTTCCCCTTAATGTAGCTGGTACGTTTGCCGAAGCATACGTTTGCAATTGCGAGTCTCCAACAGAAGAAGAAATAATTTCAGTTATCCATAAGCTTAAGGCCAACAAAACTCCAGGAGAAGATGGTCTTCGGGCTGAGCTTTTCAAATGGTGTCCGTTGTCCTTCATAAGGCACCTCCAACAAATGTGCTCTTTAGTACGGAAAAAAGAAATATTACCAGATGATTGGAGCAAAGCAATTCTGCTCCCAATTCTCAAGAAAGGTGATATTGCGACAATTATCGAGGAATCAGCCTATTAGACGTCTCAGCAAAAACGTCTTTTGCTTCCCTGCAACTCAACAGACTTATGGGAAGTACGAGACAGCAGGATGCGCTCTAATCAAGCTGGTTTCAGACCAGGACGCGGTTATGCTGACCAGATATTCACATTAAGAAGGGTGTTGGAACATCGCTTCAGATATATGCAACTCACCGTCAAATGTTTCATTTGATTTTGCGGCGGCCTTTGATTCAATTGATAGAGCGGCGCTTTGGAGGATGATGGAACGTGACGGTGTTCCAGAGAAAATTATTAGCCTCATAAAGGCATTTAATGAGCGCACGTCGACGCAGGTCTGTGTATATGGGGAGCTGATAGATTCCTTCGAAATAAGAACAGATATCCGTCAGGGCTGCATCCTTTCTCCCACAATATTCAACTATGCGATAGACTGGATAATGGACGCCGCTTGTCGGCAAGAGGTGTCCGAATTAGTCCAGAGCATCGTATCACAGATCTTGAATACGCTAATGATGTAGTCCTTTTTGCTGAAAGTTATGACGAAATGCAAATAATGCTAAATAACGTGTTAGCAACTGCAGCAAGAATCGGACTCAGGATCAATGTAAATAAAACGAAAGTCTTTTCGTATCATCTGCAAGAAGCTGATAAAATGCCTCTTTTTATAAATTCATTGCCTGTTGAGGAAATGCCCGCTTTAAATACCTTGTGTCCAATTTAATATCAAATAGCCAGGCAACCGGTTGACAAAACCTTTATGGAGCCGTGAAATCACCATGAAAACAAAAGTCCAGTCCGCATCTATATAGCCGTAATTCGTTCGACCTTGCTATATGGCTCTGAGATTTCGCCAATGATAGTGGAGGATATTAAAAAGTTACCTTTGACCACTCTATATTTTATATTTACACAATATATTTTACACAATATATTTTACGGGTCAGTCGGGCGGATAAAATATCACATAATCGTATCCATCCACCTTTGTTCATATACCACTTACATTAATAACGTTATCATAGAGCGTCGCCTTAGTTGGTTAAGGCGCGTTCTCCGTCACAGGAGTTTACGCATATTTCGTTACTTTTTATCGTGTGATGGGTGTCGTCAAAAGCGAGGTGGGCCAATTAAGACCTGGACTGATACGATCAGGAAAGGTTTTGAATGTATAGGTGAACCAGCAAAATATGGATTTAGACGATGGAAAAAGGAAAGGTTTCTATTATTACTAGTGATGGCGTCAGACCGAGCAGCTTGGAGATTCTTGTAGCCGTTAGAGCTGACCTAACCACTAATGGTGAGAGCTGTTGAAAAAAGAACAATCTCAATTATAAAGCACTTTCAATTATACAACCTTGACTCACTCGCAATTCGTCGAATTAAACAAGATTTAGTTTATACGTATAAAATTCTATATAGTTATGTCGAATTAGATAGTTCAAAATGTATTTTAGATTAGATTTGAACCCAGCAAGATCTATTGGATTAAAATTGTTAAAACATAAATGTAAAACTGAACTAAGGGTGCTTGAGTTTTTTATTCGTATTTTTAATTAGAATAAGCTGCCAAATGATATCATCCTTAATTTTTTTTAAAAAATGATTAAATAATACCTTATTATTTAAAAGTTTCAATTATGAAGGTAATTTGAAATTTTGATCATTTTTCATCCGAATATGTGTCAGTAACACATTCATTTGGACTTGAGTAGTTCCCCTTTATTGTATTAATTCTCTTTATGTCGTTAGCTTTTAGTTTTTTTGTATATCTTTATCATATATCTTTATTTGTATTCGCTCACTAATTTTATTTCATTGACCTTATTTTCTTGTTACTAATATAATCACATGGCGCTTGTCGCCCTGCTTTGTTGCTTCAAATAAATAAATAGTTTTTAGTGTTTTCAAAATTAGTTTAAAACTGTCGAGATTCTTTCATTTACTGATCTCTTGGGATAAATGCAATAGGAAATTTACATTCAATTCCAATAAATATCATAACACTTTTTATTAAATGCATGGAAAATCGTGTATTTTTTTTCAAAAATTATCGATATTTAACGAAAATTTTTTTATTTATCCTTTGAGACAAAGTTCCATATGCAGAATAATCACATAAAAATAAAATAATTGGAAAGAAAGGAAAATCTATATCGGAAAAAATAAAAGAACTAAAAATAATGACAATAATGGCAAAATAACTACATAAAAACCAATGAACTAACCATGGAATAAGAATGTTTTTGCATTAATCATTGGTAATGTTTTATACTCATATTATTGATGTCGAAAAAGAATATACTATTGCGAGCGTGAATTGAAATATTTATTAAAAAAAAAATACGGTTTATTATTAGGCATTTAATAGTTTCGAAGTAAAAGATATTCAAGAATATATTCAAAGCGAATAGTTAATTAAAAAAGGGCGATGAAGCAACGCGAAGGCGATTCTTGATATTGTCGATCCAACACAGATTCTCCTTTGCAAATCTGGGTGGTTCCTCCAAAACATTGGTAAATCAAAAATTACATAAAAATTAATTTATTTTATTCAAAAGAAAATTTTCTCATGGTTTTTTTTTGTTTGATATGCAAATAAGATGGCCTTACAAAGTAGCTAACAGATGCGTGAACAAAAAAAGAAGAAAAACAATTTTGTGATTTGCATATTGTTGACTGCTTATGATGTGAAAAGCTTTGTTAAAATCTTATTTTTCTCTTTTTGAATTTTAGAAAGCTTTGTCAATTTTACCGTGTTACTATTATTTTATTTTACTACTAAATAATCTCATAAATTTGACTTAGACTTAGAACATTAACGTAATAAAAAGATGAGCAAAATATAGCCAAAATAGAGTGAGAATATCGCTAAAGGTTATTCTATTTAATCTATTTTATAAAACTAGTTAATGAGGGTGTAGAAATTAATAAAAATTAATACATCATTACCTAATTTATTCCAGTAGTTAATGCTATGAATGAAAAAAAGGTATCACTTTGGTTCTAAGATTTCCTATCTTCATTCAACAGTACTGGAAGCAGAATAGCTAAATGGATAGTAGCACAGATTACTATATTGAGGAGCCAAAAAAAAGGATCGAACGCCCTGCTTGCGAGAGGAATAAGCTCGTCATTAAATGTCTAATACTACTTACAGAAAGCGCATTTCAGAATTATCGAAACAACTCATTGATATAAATATCAGTGACATATCCTAAAACAGCCCATGAATATTGATTCCAGCTAAAAAGATATCACGATCCAACTGGCAGAAAAGAACGTATCACGCATATCAGTAGATCCTAGCTATTGGTCATTTCATAACAGCGCTGTCCCGAAATGCGATATTTTTTCTAAAATTATTATTTCAAACTGGTGACCCTGAGCCGCCAAAAGAAAACGTTCATTAACTTAATGGACTCTTTGCTTATTCCATTCCATATGTCAATAAAAGATTATGGTTTTCTAGAAAATTACTCTTTTCTTAATGTGGAACCATCGAGAACCCATCAACGGTTGGGTCCCAACATTTGAAGATTCGAATATACATTTTTTGTTGTTTTATAATTTATGTTTTTGTTCATTTCTTTTGTTTTTGTTTTCTTAGTCTTTGATTTTAGTTCATATCGAATAGTTTTTTCTATCAATAGATTAATGAGGTTTAATTATTTAAGTCTGAGGTGAGAAATGAAGAATGAAATTTTATAAATACGTGTGGTGATCAATTTCAATACTACTGTCCAGAGCAAGTTTTTTTTAAAATATTAAAGAGTGGCATCATTCCACTGCCTTCAGTTATTAATCTACTGTTTTTACACAGCCCTTGATATTTCCTCATCTTATATTTTTTCTTCCTAATGTTTCTTCCTGTCACTTGGTATTGCTATATATATATATATATCACCAGTGTTTCTGGTTACTGTATACGATATCTGATTGATTGGGCAGTTTTTACCTGTTTGGATGAGGAAGTCCTTATTATTCTTTGCAGTTTTTTGGAAGGATCTCCCATCTGGCCTCGAGAACGTCTAAGCTATATATATATATATATGTATATATATATATATGCTTAACAGATTTCTATAGACAGTGGCATTATAGTTTTGCTTTACTATGTTTGCTGTTTTCCTGCTTGCATTTTACATCTTACCACTATGTGTTGGATAGTTCCTGAGGTTTTTTGTGTCCCTTGATTCGCCGTGGTATCACCTCTGCTCTGCTTGGAACTTCCCCTGAAGTTGTTAAAACCTATTTGCAGAAGCCAAAAAGTCATAATTTCTCCATTCGTACCAATTATCAGAATTTGATATCACTGCATTGTTTGAAAAATATTGATGGCACTACAAAATCTCGACATAAATGTTAAGTCGAAACAAACATATAAATTCAAATTTGATAACCCATTCTGACGTGTTTCTTTGGTGCTTGTGTTTAAACTAACTTTTGCGTAACAACAGCCGTCTTCTCCTATATTTTATAGCCACATTATAATGTGAATTCAAGTGCATGGCTGTAAGATTCGTACAGTTTGTACAGTGAATAACAATTAAATTTACAAATTTATGAAAAAGAAAGTTATTGTGTTATGTTAAACGAACATAAAAATTTAAAAAAATTTTAATCATTTAATAAAAAAAATTAAAAGTATTACTGCTCAAACTACGGTATTTATGATGCACACTCGATTAAACAATTCAAAAAATCAGCTTAGATTTGTAAAGCTTACCATGATTTCAGTGTTAAAAACCAATAAATAATAAAGCTCATAGAATATAAACACAGTTCCTCAAAGAAAATAACAAGCCTACTATAAATAAACAAAAAAAATCCAAACTTAATAAAAATAAATAAAATTAAGAAGTAATGCGTCTATTTTTTGCAAAAAATATCACCTTCGTCGTCTTACCTCCTTTTTTCTCAAAATTTATGGGAATATATTACCGAATCAGGTTTACAATTAAGAAAAATTCTAGGCAATGAAAACTGCAGTTTATTGGAATTATAAAAAGTTCACAATCATTAATTATTGATTTTTTTGTCTCCTTGAGTGTTCTTTATCATCTTTTGCGCTAAAAAACGACTTGCGATCAGCAGGTGTGATATTGTTATCCACAGCGAATTTTATCAATGAACGTTTCATAGCATATGCATCTTCACCATCCGCATAGTATTTTGGTTCAACATCGGATATCTCGAATTTTAATGTGTTCTGAAATAAGTAATTTTTTCATAAAATCAACTTTTTTCTATTTTTATGCTTTGAATACTTTTCTTGGGGTAAAATACGAACACAAACATAAAAATTAATACCGAAAAACTGACTTGCAATGAAATTCGCTAAATACCCTCGTCAAGCCCCGGTATACCCCTAACAATCTCCGACATCGCCATATTTCTTTAAACCTTTTAGATGAATAGATGAATGAACAGTTTGTAAAAAAAATATAAGTACAACATTTTAGCGTTTTCGAATTAAATTTAAAAATAACGAAGTAAAAAAACGTTAAATAAAATAGAAATAAAAAAACTTTTAACCTTGAAAATTATATCCCAAAAACAGAGTTATTGTTTTGTAAAAAAAATTAAAAAATGAAAAGAGTGGAAAAATTCTAAAAAAAATGGAAATTTAAAACAAAATCGATTAAAAAAATGGATAAATAATCTGAAGGCAATTGAAAAAATGAAAGAAAAGTATGAAATAAAATTCAAAAAAATATTTAAAAGTATTACCTGGTACAAATTTAAAGCAGCACGATTCGAAACACGAACATGCAGTGAGACATATTTAGCATTGAATGTTTCGATCATAGCACGAGCTGTTTGATCCATAAGCTTTTGAGCCAAACCCAAACGTCGATATGACCTCTTCACAGCTAATGATGTTATATGACCATGCGGCTCATCATCTGTTTCCTCTTCCATTTTTGCCAAAACGTAACCAACAATATTGCCCTAAAGTGAGTTATTTTCGCAAAAATGGAAAATTTCGATTATTATTAAATACAATGTTTTATAAAATCCTCCGAAAGAATATCTTTAACTGCAAATTTTTAAAGTTTTAAATTTTTTGAAAAGCAAATGAAGTCTAATTATTTATGTTTGACTAATGAAAAGCTCGATAGACAGGTCAGCTATCTTTATAACCTTCGTTTATTCTCTAAATTATCCTTAAAATTCATTGCTCCAACATCCACTGAAACCTTGATGCACTGTACTGATAAATAAGTCCCGATGAATTTTAACATATTTAAAGTCCAGCTGTATTCTCCCAATATCAGCCGTCACCTTCATTATAACTTTCACAAATTACGGCTTGCAACTATTTGAACCAACAGGGCGTTTAGTGATTTATACAGTGGAAATAGATTCTATTATTTTTAGAAAGTAAATCTGACATAGAGGTCTGATAATTGCGGTCAGTGAAGCGAGCTCATTCAATGTGCATAAAAGTAATTATAAACTTCTTTAATAAGAACAATAAGTAAAACACAAAAAAAAATTATCGAAAGAAAACCTTTTCATCATCAGCGACGTATGATAACTGCGGCCATGATAATGCATGATAAAAATAATATTTCATCTGATAATTTTCAGGAAGACAAAGTAAGTTGCAGTGCTGTGTATTAAGAAGATCGTCAGCTTTTGCTACACGAATATTCATCCTATATTACCCAGTCTGACAATTCTCTAAAAAATCCAACAAAAAACTTTCATCCAAAATTTCTGTTGAACACCCCCTTCCCTTACTGGTAAACGAGCATAACCAGTTGCACTAAACTGGCCGTCAGTTTGCCGGTATGTATGATTTCTAATATTCAGCTTAAGATTCATTGCGAAATTATGAAGAACCTCTAAACTTCGGCCCATCTATCATGGAATCGGAGTGGATTGTGGATGTGGATAGTTCACCGTTTTTTTGTCTTTTTCTGGATGTGTAGTTGGTTCCTTAATTAAGTGGTATTTTTATTTGAACTGTCTGAAATAGATCAACGTTTACTTCGGCCACAACAAACATCTTTAGCAAGGTCATATTAGACGGAGAATGCCGAAATCGATTGACGTGCTAACGAGATTCTAGTAAATGCAGTCTTTTCAAGACATATTCACTGGAGCAGATTGAGATTGCCGAGTGTTGCAGAGTGGAGCCCGATGAAGTTAATAAAAGTTACGACATAATTATGCAACGAACTGATTCATGCCGATGATAGTAAGAACCACCTTTTCCATCAAATCTCATCAGCCTTTAAAATGCGTAAATTTTTGACAAATAAATGTCAAATCTTGCGTATTAATGCTAAGGCCACTGATTTGCCATCATTACTTATTGTCGATTATATTCTTCCAGTCTGGGATCAGTAATTGATGAAAATCCCATCCAATCTTTGAGTACATTGCCAAAATATTTTCGATATTTCCTCTAGAATTTTGAATCTCATCCTCAGAATTTTTGGAAACAAATTTTTATATTAATATGTACAAAATATATTTATTTATAAATATATATATATTTTATATATTTTCAACCACATTTGGAATATAGTGTTATGCTTTTCGCTGAAGTTCTCTAAACCGATTAAACTAAGTGAAGATTCACAGAAGCATGATTTACGTGCGTCGCTTGAATCCTGATTCCTGATTCACTTATAAATCGAAACTAAAACCTTTGTGCAACCTTGATTCTATAAGGCTAAGAAGAATCAAACACGGTCCGATTTTTATTTTGAAGATTTATACTTGTATAAACTTCGGAATAGTTACATCCTATTACATCTTATTTTATAAATGTTTTATCGTTGACTCCTTACAACCTCGTTACTTATTTATTTGTTCCTATTTCTTCTTTCTTCCCTTCATATATTTTTATTTTTTTTCCCTGTGTAAAAGAATACAGTGTATTTTTTTGTTGATGTTGCAATCACCGTTTTCACACAAACTGTTTTTGTTTTTGTTAATACATGCTATTTTAATCCAAGAACGTAACTATAAGTCCTCCCTAGTCATTGTTTTAAATGAATGAAAGCTGATTTCTAAAAAATAACATGGGAACGTTTTCATACACTTATAAAATTAGATTGGAAACCTGCGTACAATACTGATGAAATGGTTGTTAATGTGATCTTTCGTAAGAGATTGAATGAATAAGTGTTGGTGCGAGCTTTATGGTGAGCTTCTTGTCAGTGTGTGAACAGAATTGAGAATTGACCGTTAACGAATTATAAGAGTAAGACGTTTCCAAGCTGCCCAGTCCGACGCCATCGCTAGTAGTAATAGAAGCCATTTCTTTTTCCACCGGCACGGCTAAGTTCATATATCGCTGGTCCCCATATATGTTCTTTCCTGACTATACTCGTCCAGGTCTAATACAGGTGATATTTGAGCGAAGATGGACAAAATCATATGCAGTTTTATCCACTTGACGGATCCGTAAAATGTGTCTTGGACATGAGTAGTTAAGAGCTGGCAGCTCCTTAATATCATCCACTCTCATTGGCCATGTTTCACAACCATATAGTAAGATCGAACGAATTGCAGCTATATGACGTAGATTTTCGTCTTTATGATGATTTTGCGACGGTTCATAAAGGTGTCATCAATAGGAAAAATAATTCTAGCTGTCGTTATCCGAGTTACGATTTCATCCTTTGCCTGTCCATTTGGGATTATTTTTTGAGATTCCTTGATCAAGTTCACAGTAGAATTCTGTTTTCGTTCTCATTAGTTTTCTTTGGCGAGATTTTACTTAAATTTTTGTACCTTTTCTCTCCTCTTTTTTGTGAATTCAAATTAGAATTAAATAAATGAAATAATTCTCAGGTGATGTCAACTGGTGTTGCAATGATTCCGGTCAATCAAAATATATCGCAATATACACTTGAACGTGCAAACCGAACACGACTTATTATTGAAAATTTTTATGCACAATCGCTTGTACATTGTCAAGAAAGACAAAATCGTTTACGAAAATTAGAAGAAAAAATGGCAACTGAGGGTTTTTTTAAATTGTCATTCCATCGATTTTTTTTTATATTCATGTTAAAGTTCAATTATTTTAGGCTTAAATGAAGATGAAAAGAATGAACGGCGAAAAGCCCATATGGCAAAAGAAACAGATTTTCTCCGTTTAAAAAGGACTCGGCTTACCGCCTCTGATTTTACATCGTTGAAAGTTATTGGTAGAGGTGCATTCGGTGAGGTTAGTCTCTCAATTTTTATATGTATAATTCTTTTCCTTTTATCAGCACTCAGTATTTCTGGTTCAGCTGGCTGTATGAAGACCGCTTTACCTCTGATTGAAAAATTTCCACCTAATTCCCACTAACGCGGTATCATCTAATTTCACTTTTGATTACATGTTTTCTATCATCGAAGGATAGGGATTGTGATACTTAATCTTTTTGAAGCAATATGCCACTCATGCATCACAGAAAAATTTTTGCAGAAAATATGGCAGATTTCCCACATCTCATTCTGACTTGTAGAAAGTGAACATCTAGTTAGCAATAATGATCCATTGGTCAATAGAGTTGGTTCCTTTCATTAGGAAGTAACAGAAGTACATGAATCTCTAGCATCATACACATTTTATATTTAGTGATATATTTGCTCCAGTCAATGAAGGAAGAATTGAATGGGTTAATCTTAGTGGAAACAACTCACTCCACTCGACTATCCTATCCCTGTTAATTAAATTGTTCAACAGTCTGCTCAATATTTTGCTATTTTGGTATATGTGTTGCTATTTCACTATTTGTTCGCAAAAAATCATTTTCTCCAGAATTTGTTCCTTCATCATGGATTCGCTCATTTTTCTTTAGCGCCCACCCTGTCCACCCGCAATGCTCCTTTACTCTTACTGTGAGTATCCTGTTAGATACAGTAAATGCCTTTCAGGTCCTGTTATATCCCACTAATTTCCTCAAAATCCGTTCTAACTTTGTATCTTACTCTTGACATTCAGTCGAACTCCTCCTCGTATCCTTTTATCAAAATTATTCCTTGAATTCTTATATTAACCAATCTCTTTACACGTAGCATCCAGCCTTTCATGCTGTTTTTTTAATCCTCTAATGCCTCTTATAACCCATCGTTGTGCTTTCGAGATCGCAACTCGTTTTACTGAAACCTTTGGTACCTTTTAAAATCTTCCATATTTCATGCAAAGCTTTTTCCCTTCGAATGTTCCTTTGAAAATTCGAAAGTCTCGTTTTATTCTTGCGGCAGTCCATTAGTAAAACTATTCTTAACTCTCTCAAGCCCAGTTATAGCTTCTAAAAAGACCTTCCACCATTTTATCATTTATTATTTTAAAGCTCAACCAAACCATATTCTGCGGGACACAATTGTAAATTATAAGATTGTTAAATAATGATGACGAGTATTAAGTGAAAACAGTGAAATTCAAAAGATTTTATCAAAAGATTATTTTTTTTATAGGAATTCAAGATATATTTATATTTTCTTAAACATAAGTTAATATGTCCATACTTCGAATCCAATCGCTTCATCGACAGTCGCCGAACGGCGAAAGAAAAAAGTGGTAGAATGGCCTTATGTCTTACTGCTAATTTCTTGATGCTCTTCTACTCCTGGCGGGTGTAGGCCTGTCCCTCCGGATGATGCTGGAAGCCTAGCTGTCTATCGGCAAAAATTAGATATTTTTTACAAATTTTGTTATGCTGTAAGCCATCATTTAATTATTTTAAAAACTGATCGATAGATCTTTTCGATCTTTTCAAAATTTGTTTGTATCATTTTTCAACAGAATTTAGTTTCATATATTTTATAGGTGCGACTTGTACAGAAAGTCGATACGGGCCATGTATACGCTATGAAAATTTTAAGGAAATCAGAAATGCTAGAAAAAGAGCAAGTAGGATTTATAAAATTCTGCATATAATTTTCCGATTTTTATTTGATCTTTTTTGCAGACAGCCCATGTTCGAGCTGAACGTGATATTCTGTCAGAAGCTGATTGTGAATGGGTTGTAAAAATGTTTTTCTCCTTTCAAGATCCTACAAATTTATATTTAGTCATGGAATTTTTGCCAGGAGGTGTATTTTTTTATGAGTCATTTTAATTTTCTTGACTTTGGCAGGTTTATATATTATGTGTATTATAAATGTTTTTCAGGTGATATGATGACTCTATTAATCAAGAAAGACACATTATCTGAGGAAATCACAAGGTTTTATATCGCTGAGGCAGCACTTGCTATTCAAGCCATTCATGATATGAATTTCATTCATCGAGATATTAAACCCGATAATTTGTTATTAGACGCAAAAGTAAGGATTTTTTTTTACAGAATATCGATCTTACAGTGGTCTCCATTTCTATCGTCTATTTTTTTAGTTTATAAGTATCTATTTATTCAAAATTTTGTCAATATAAGTAAAAAAATAAAATTTTTCAATCTTTTTCTTTCAGGGTCATATTAAATTGTCCGATTTTGGACTGTGTACTGGATTGAAAAAAGCGCATCGCACCGAGTATTATCGCAATTGGCCGACTCAGTTGCCCAAAGATTTTATTGCTAAGCCTTTTGAATCAAAAAGAAAAGCTGAGACGTGGAAGAAAAATCGCCGTGCGATAGTAGAATTTTAATCCATTTTCGAATATCTAATAGTTTTTGGTCTTTAATAACTTAATTGTTCGAAAATTGTTTAGGCATACTCAACTGTTGGTACTCCTGACTATATCGCACCTGAAATTTTCCAGCCAAATGGATATACGAAGTCTTGTGATTGGTGGTCTCTAGGAGTCATCATGTATGAGATGCTTATAGGTATTTATTGAGAATATCTACTTTTGACGATGTAAAAGAGAATTGGATGTAAAAAAGAAAAAATGCTTTCTGTTTTTGACTAAAACTGGTTGGTAAAAATAAAATTTTGAAACTAATAATGTGCACTGTGCAATAATTTTTAGGCTATCCTCCTTTCTGTTCTGAAACGCCACAAGAAACTTATCGCAAAGTCGTGAACTGGCAACATAGCTTAACATTTCCACCAGAGATGCCTATATCCACTGAAGCAAAAGCTGTAGATCTTTGTTTATTCATTTTCTTTAGTCGAAATATTTTCTCCAAAAGTTGTTAATTATTTTCCTCATTTTTTAATTATACAACATTTCATATTTTTTTGATCAAGTCTTGAATTTCATTTAAATTTTTTGCAGGCTATCAAAAAGTTTTGCTCAGATGCGGAGCGACGTTTAGGAAGTAACAGTGGTATTGAAGAAGTAAAAACTTGCCCATTTTTCAAAGGAATTGATTGGATCAATATAAGGTGTGCATTTATTCACGGAAAAAGACGATTGAAAATATTTAGGTGTATTTAAATTTTAGGCGGAATCCAGCTCCTATCAGGATTGAAATCAAAAGTATCGATGATACATCGAATTTCGATGATTTTCCTGATGCTGATTTGCGTATCCGTAAGTATTTTCTTCTTACTTAAATCTTTGTTCTTATGGAATTACCGGATTTTTTGAATTTTAAGAATTGTAAGAATTGTAATTGAATTTCGAAAGTAATTTCTGAAATTTATGGCCGTGCATTTGATTATGCTTTGAAAATTAGAGAGGACTTTGTTATCTGAACTCATTTTGGTTTTAGCTGAATATGAACTCGATGTTGTTGGCGCACAGCGTGTCAGTGATAGAGGAGAATTCTCCAATTACACTTATAGACGTTTTAATGGTTTAACACAAAGTCGTTATTACGAAGGGTCAGCGGCTGTAAGCTTCCATTTATTTTTTCTGTGAGGGAATAAGCCATCTATATTTTTATCTGTGGATTGTTTATATTTATTGTAATTATTATGAATTATTTATATAATTGTTTCTGTGTCGAAGACAAAAAAATTTCAGAAGGTGATTTTTTTAACGAATGAGAAACAGTGATCCAATTTTCGTCACTTATATTGTTTTTCGTCACTTAAGCAGATTCTTAATTTTAAGATATTTTCAAATTCCTTTGCTTTTTAATATTGAAAATGTCATGTTAAAACTTATATAATTTAATTTTAGCCAGTTTTGCACCATTTTGACTCAGTAAATGCGGACAGTTCACGCTTCAGTTTACCGCTTTAAATTTTGTTATTGAAGCTTCTAATGAACTACTACTCAATCGCAGTTTAAGTTTGTATTTGTAAATAATTTTGGTTTCTCATCTGAAATTGTTTGATCGTTTAATTCTAGCTTGATATTAGAAATCTAGAGAAATTCTATGAAAAATAGCTGGGAAAAAGGGGAAAGTTATGGAAGTTACAAGAAAATGAAAAGAACTACTTCAAAATTTGTGGTAAAGTTGTTTTAATGGGATAGAAAATAATAGATAATAGAAAAAAATTATGAAATCATTAAAAAGGAACGAAGAAAAAAACTGAAGTGGAAAATGTTCCATTGAGCTTTCATTTTTTCAATCTTTTGAAAAAGCGGCGATAAAAAGTTCTTTTTAGTGATTGCAGTTGAATTTCAGCTGGGATATATTCGGGTTGCTTTTTAAAGTCTGCAAATTTGATGACCATTTTTTAAAATTTCTATATGTTTTTTGTGTTTGCTCTTTTACGTTACTGTGATATATTCCAAAACTTGTGATTTTGAAACTATTAAATCTTTATTTTCGTGTTTGTTTACACAATCACAGAAATTCATGATGTTCATGATGCTGAATAGCGAATGAAATTTTGAAACGTTGGACGAAAAAATATATAGAAATGTGAAATTCAGGATAAATTTCAGACAAAATTGGAGTACGATTAGAAATTATCTACAAAAAAAGAATTATATTAAACTTAAAAATAAGTTTTTTTCTCGAAGCCAAGGATAGTGATGATTTAAGATGGGCGGGGATCCGGACTTGTTCATATTTACACCTTTTTTCGCCATTCGGCGACAGTTGGCGCCAAAAGTGAGGAGGGCTAATAAAGAACTGGACTGGTAAGAGTTGTTAGAAGGAAGAAAAGTAAATTAAGCTTCTATTAGGAAAAACGAGTGGGGAAGGGATCAGTGAGCGATGGGCATTTACATCTTTTAATTTTATTTTTATTATTTTTTTGTAGTAGGGCAATTGCTTCGCTTTGTTTTTTTGTATGTATTTGCGTCTTTACTAATAAAGATTTAATTACCCAAGTTTGAGGGTTCGCAACGCGAAAAGAACGCTGGCCGCAGAGTTTGTAATATTATTAAGAAATAAAAGTCCCGCGTGGCAGGAAAGTTAAATCTATGCAGAAAAAATATAGTGAAGCGGATTCCCAAAGGGAATTTTTGTAAAGGTAGAATACTGGAAGGGGAATCGCCGTGCTCCCAACGAAAATTTCGTAGTGCTATATACCTTTTTTCTGTATACCAACCATCACAGAGTTCGATAAATAGCGGAATATGCGTCAATTCCTGTGGTGGATGACGAAGGATGTGCCCTAACTAGCGAAGGGATACTCTGTGATAATATTATTAATATTATACAGGTGATATTTGAGCGAAGGTGGATACAATGTGTGATTTTATTTGCTCGGCGGATCCATAAAATACCTTAGACATAAGTGGTCAAAGGCTAATAGCTTCTTAATATCTTCCACTCTCATTGGCCATGTTTCGCAGCCATATAGCAAGATCGCCAATTGCAGCTATATGGATGTGGATTTTCGCCTTTATGGTGATTTCGTGACAGTTCCATAAAGATTTCCTAAATGGGAAATGGGAAATCTACATATTTCTGGCTGTCGTTACCCAGGTCATAATTTCTTCCTTTGCTTGATCATTTGCGATTAGAGTGGATCTAAGGATTTCAAGCACTTTCTCAACCGGCAATGAACTGATAAAAATAAGTACTTTATCAGCATGTTGTATATGAGAGGAAAATTTCTTCGTTTTATTTACGTTGATCTTGATTCTTAGTGGAATTGTTCACACATTGTTTAACATTATTTGCATTTCATTATACTTGTTAACAAAAAGGACTACATCATCAGCGTATTCAGGACCTGTGATACGATGCCGTGGATTGATTTGCACACCTCTTGAGAGCCGACAAGCGATGCCCATTATCCAGTCTATCGCATAGTTGAATATTGTGGGGAAAGGACGCAACCCTGACGGACACCAGTTTTTCGAAGGAGTCTGTCAGTTCCCCATATGTGCATATCTGCGCCAGGCTAGCTGATAAAATGCCTTTATGAGCCGAATGATCTTCTTTGAGACACCGTAACATTCCATCACTTTCCAGAGCGCTGTCCTATCAATCAAATCGAAGGCAGCTGGAAAATCGATAAAGCAAGTGATGGTGGGTTGTTGGTATTTGAAGCGATTTTCGAGCAGCTTTCTTAGCGTAAAAATCTGGTCAGCACAACCGCTTCCCGGTCTGAATCCAGCTTGGTTAGGAGGCATTCTACTATATCGATAACTATCCACGCCTTACAAATTATTCTAATTCTTAACAAACTATATTCTTTTATAAAAACCAAATTTATTGTAACTTGAAACTTTATAAAGTATTTCCTCTGATTCTATTATAATGGTCTAATATGCCGCCAAACATTCTTATGTACTTTCATTGTAAATCACTATTACTCTAAAAAAAAAAAAAAAAACTCATTGCACTATCTGCGAAATCTCGTCTCGCCATGCTGAAGTCCTTAAAACCATATTTTATGGGAACATCTGCAAACTTCGTTGGTTGTCGCTTTAAAACCTTAGTGCTTCGCTCTACTCTTTTGTCTGTTATAATCTGCTGGAAATCATTTTAAACCCTTGTTTACCACTCGAATCTTTCCAGGCTTAATTGCAACTCATTAGTACCACGCCTTCCCGTTTTATTCTCTTAACGCTTTGTGAAATCTTGCAATGCACTTTTGCTGCGGTTTAATTATTTAATTTATAATTTCAAAAGTTGTAAAAGATATTATGAAGAGGACTTTAAGTATGAAAGAACTGCGAGATGTGGTGGTTGAAAAAGAATTATGCGAATTTGGGAGTTCTATATAAAGTACATCAGGCCTCAAAGCTGTATTGACACATATTTCGTTACCTGTTAAACCCTATGATGGATTGCGTCAAAAGCGATGACAGCCAATCAAGATCTAGATTGATACGGTCATGAAAGATTTTGAACGTATAGATGGACTAGCATTGTATGGACTTAGTCAATGGGAAAAGGAATGGCTTTTATTGCTGTCGACGATGCTTCAGATTGCACAGCTTGGAAACATCTTAAGCTTATTGTCAATGGAGTCTAGCCAGTAGTAACTCTTAGAAGAAAGAGGTTATATTGAAGTTATATTTACTTTTTGGAAAATTTATATTTTGGAAAATTTTTATTTGGAAAATTAGAGTTTTTCTTGTGACATGAATTGCTTCATAGAATGAAGTAGGTAAGGTAGGATTGTAAAATAAATGTAAAATAGATATAAAAGATCGCCAAGCATATTTTTAAATGAAGGTTCACTCCTGTTAGATCAGAAAATTGAATCGAAAAAATCTCCAACTTTAATCGAAGAAGCCATAAACCATTTTTATTCAAATAGAACTATTTCAATAATGAATATTACGAAGCATACAAATATCTTCATTTAATGGAAGAATAAAACACAAAAATAATTACAGTTAATCGGATTTTATCGATATTGAATTTTAAAAATTTATTGGGAATTATGGCAAATAATAGAAATGCTTCATTTCAATATGCAATGTTTAGAGAAGTGACGTTGAAGATGATCATTACTGACAGATTATCAGCAAGAATTCATCGCGATTATCAAATTTTCTGGCATATTTAGCTATGTACGATGAATAGATATTTAGGTGATTCGTTAAAAGAATTTCTCTTTTAACTACGCATCGAACAAAGCTATGCTATATGTATGTTATATTCATTCATATGCTCTTTGATTTCCCCAATTGCACTTAAAAATATTTTCTCGAAATTTTTTCATTCATTTTCTTCAAATGTGCGTTGAACGAGTCGCTCTGAATCATTGTCATGATAAAGCCTTACATTGCTTTCGTTTAAGTATTCTAGAATTTGCTACTTTTTTCCAGAAATTTCTATTCTTAACTGTAACTTCAATCCAAATATTATTTTGATCATATTTAATCAATGTGAGAAAAAAATTGTTTTTTTTCTGAATGCAGCCGCATCGCCTGTTTTATTTTCGTCTATTTCACCAGACCGACCTATTTCAATTATACTTTTTATTTCACTCTTGTAAATATAAATATCTCGGGCCAATAAATTGCGAGCTCGAATGATGCGGATGCACACAATTTTGTTCCCCTTATTTAAGCTAGCAACTATTTCTTTATCATTTCTGCTTGTCTCGGTGACTTCTGCAATGGGATCATTTTTTGCGGAGATTCGCTAGAGCGCTACTTTTTGTTGGCGCTTCCCGTCAGGAATTCAACAAATGTTTATTCTGCTTAATTATAATGGATTGCTAGGGACGATAAACCAGTATAATTATTGATGAAAATATTTAAAATTCATTTTCTGCCATTCTACCATTCATTGATTGGCCAACTTCGCCTACCACTATTCATTTTAAATTTATTTCGGCGATGAGTTAACGCTCCTTGTCCTCAGTGGAAGCAGCACATCTTTGCAATTTATGAAGCGTTCGGGTACAGCTAGAAGTTTATTTGGAACAGTCCAATTAGACTTTTTATTTCTATACCAAGTTTAGTTAAATTGCAAACATTTAGGTTTACTTGAGAAACGATTGCATGTAAATTAAAACGCCGTAAGTTTAATATATTTTATATTTTAATTGATTTAACATCTAAGATGACCTTATTACAAAAAAATGCCTATTTATATGCAATGATCTGCAGCATCAGATACTTCTTTTCTCTTTTGGTTGCGAAAACACCATTCCTTGTTTACGTTCGTCACTAAATCTTTATATAATTATTTTAAAAACCTTTAGACGCTACAAATTCATGAAGATTTGGCTAGAAATAAAAAGACTAAACCCCATAAAAATATTTCGTTTGTTTCATATTTTATTTCATTTATGCTTAGCAACAGGGAGATAATTCGGAAAAGGTGGTTAAAAGTATTTTAAGGCATAGCTGGAAGTCACGATTCTGACGATTTTAACTGCGGAGTTTGCGTCGAAATTATCTTTGCAATGTAAAGCTGATCACTGATGAAGTTCAACTTGAATTATACAAATTTAATTTTTGAAATTTCGTCGAGTAACATTTATCTTACCTTTCACCAGTATTCACGACAGTTTGTTGCTTAATGTTCTTTCATCTTAAACGAATTATTCTTTTTCGCTGCACTGCTGAAAAAAAGAAAGCAAAAAGGATGACTCATGAAATTCTAGTTGTTTGAATTGGCTTTCAGCTCAGTTCGTTTAGTCAGCTTAGTCGGCCTAGGTTTCCCATTGTGGGCAATTCTTTGAAAACATATCGTGAAATTATAGCTGAATTCAAGCGGCTGTGTTTTATTCACCCGGTAGATTCTTTTACCTGCTTAACTTTTTTGAAAATAAGGTATTTCTTACAATTGAGAATTGTCCATCTGATGGAGTAATTGACTGAATATCCATAATAAACGCCGAATCAGTATAGTTATTGCAGTTATTTCGATTTGTACTATATTTTATTATTTTGCAATATCCTCTTTATTTCATCTTTAAGTTGTCTTTATTTATCTTTAAGTCTTTATTTAAATTGTTTATTTTATTTTAATATTATTATTTTTTGTTATTTGACATTAATTCTTATTATTTGTTATTTTAACTGATGTTATTAATACAAGCACGTGGCGTTTGCGCTCTGCTTGGCTGGTTTTCAATAAATAAGTAAATAAATAAATCAGTAGATAGAATCAGTAGGCAAGTGGATGCCCAGCAATTTTACTTCTAATTACAAGGTTTATTCCCAACGATGCGTCCCAGTTTTTATAAGCAAATGAAATTGTTAAATATTTTTTAGACTTAGAAGTAAAAATTTTATTTTTTGAATGTCATTGTGCCTCTTTGTAATTAAAGCCAGCGAATAAAACAATATATTGCCGTTCAGATTGGGTGATACCTTGCTATCAAATAAATAATTGTAAAGTTTATAGAGTTTTAGTGTTAAAGTTTAAAAAATCAAAATATTTTAGAATGAAAGCTTTTAATCGGGTCAACGAAAATATTTTGCAATTAAACTATTTTTCAGTTATGGTAACAGAATAATCTAACCGTTCTTCGTTCGTTCAAGGTTATCAAAATATTCTCATTTCTTTTCGTACTTTCTCCGAATTTCCCTTCTTCCTTAATGATTCCCTATTATTTCTCCGTATGGGAATGGCTTTTCATCTTGTCCAACGAACAAAGGGGCATTGCAACAGTTTGGTTACACATTGTGTGTAATTATTAAATTGTCATTGTCCTTTTATTGTCCTAAAACGAAAACAACGACACAGTAACGATATAATTGCAAATTGTAAGCCTAATGCAAATTTGATTCTTGCAACTTTTTTGTGATTTTGGTGCTTCGTTATTTTATTCAGTTCGTAGCTCTTTATTTTATTCAGTTTGTTTTGACCTTAATTTTTTGTTAATAATTAATGATTCATTAAATCCTTTCTTTAATTGAATCTCATTATTGTCTGTTATCATTATTTTCTATAAAATATTCCACTGTATTTCGTAAATTCTTTCAGATAACTTCATTATAGTACGAATAAAAAGCTGTCGATTCTTTTAATTTATTACTGCTATCTTCTTTAAAGTGCTTAATTTATGCGATCTATGCGGCCTTCTTAATTTCATTTCTTCCTCTTGTCACTCCTCGTTTCCGATTTTTGTTTTTTTTGTAAATTGTTTCTGTGCATTAGCTTAGGTCTGATGCTGCACACTGCATCTAAGATGTATTTTTTCTAAGAGCCATTTTTATGTTTCATGTTGTATGTGTCCATTGTAATTTCCATAATCCAGAAGTGCCCTTTTTTTATCTACTTTTGTAGTCAACTCTTTTATCCGTATAAAACCAATGGAAGTACCACTGTCTTGACTACTCTAATTTTGATATTTTTTGTGATTTTTGTTTTTTTCTGAATGAATTTAATTATTATTTTGCATCTAGTATTAATAAAATTATGCGGAAGTTCTTTTTTTATACATTTTTTTTGTGCTGGGAATATATGGCTTTCTGCCAGCCACTTAACTTGCTTGTCTGTGATATTTTTAATTCATTTCACACACAAAGAGTATTTTAAATTTTTACTTTATATTTGCGAGCTGTTATAAACTTCAACTTTTTTGTTTGAAGTAAACTTTTGTCGGTAAATAACTCTGATTTTTTTAACGAATTTAACTGATATTTTTTTTACTTTATACTTTATTGTTAACAGTTTTAAAATTTCAGGCTTTTGTGTTGTGAAATTCAAAATTTTTAAAAATGCGGAATCGTTTTCGAGATCTGATATTTGTCATAGCGATATGTTTATTTATCTTTATAAGTGTTTTGCTTTATTCAAATATCGATATTAAAGCGCAAGAAAGAAAAGCGATTTATGAACGTGGACGGGTTATTCATTTTTTTTGGAAAAATTTGTAATAGTCGTATCGACTTTAATCACGTTCAGAAGCAAGATCCTTAAAACTTCACCAGCTTTGCACACACTATTGCAGTTGTTCGATTTTTTTCTATATTTCCTGTAAAAGCTTTGCTTTTGTTGGTGATTTTTGAAATTTTAAATTTTATTTACGAATTCTTCCCCTAGTTATTTTAAAGTTTTTTATTCTTTAATTATATTTATTTCTTTGCAACTTCGATAGAGTTTATTCATCAGTATAATATTTAAGATTGAACTGGAAAATTTACATACAAGATTGGAATTTCTCGAAGTAGAACTTGAAACTAATTCTAGAATGATGTTAGCTATGCGGGAAAATATCGAAAAGGAACGTCATTTAATGAACAACTTGAATAACAAAGGTTAATATCAACTCAGCCTTATTATATCTTTATATCTTTTATACCCAAATCTATTTAATTAGAGACCAAGGATTTCTAAAAACATATAATTAATGTTTATAATATTATTTTATAATATTTTTCTTTTTTTATGTTTATTATTCACCATATTAGTTCTTCATGTGATAGATTATTCCATCTGTCATCATCTTTTGACCACATTTGTTGGTGCATGCAGTTAAAGTATCTAAAATCTGATTTGTCATAATGGAAGTTTTAATCGTGCTTCTGTCCATTTTGTTCTTTTGACTTAAGTTCTATTTTTACATCATTTTAAACAATTTTACAAATTTTTTATGAAAATTGTCATATTATTAGTTATTTTTTTTTATGTGTTTGCTATCAGTTATTGTGCTAGTTCAATTAGGGATACAACAGCTATTCAGCCCATTGTACAATATTGTGCTTTCAGCAGTTTAACCAGTTTTGTGCAAATCGAAACTTGCATTTTGTGTTTAATCAAAGAAATGCATTTCGAATAAAACAACACTGAACAAAAATTCAGAAATATTGGTCAAGTTTCATTTTGTGCAAGTAAAGCAGTGAATGAATTTTATTAGAAAAATTAGTATCGCCTAACGATTTTGGAGAATCATGACGATAGCTGGTGAAAGATAGCAAATCTTGGATTGTGGCCTGATTCGAACCTATAGTCTTATGGACTTTTTAAATGCTTGTTTATGGATTTTATTATTATTGTTATTATTATTATTTATTATCATTAATTATTGTAATAATTCTCATTATTAATATTGTTAACAATTATTGTTGTTAATTATTATTAATCATTATTAATTGTTTTTAATAATTACTATCCATCTTCGTTCAGATACCACTTGCATAAATAAATGTTATCACAGAGCGCCTCCTTCGCTGGTTAGGGTACATTCTCCGTCGTCCACCACAAGAATTGACGCATATTTCGTTATTTGCTTAACCGTATGATGGTTGGCGTCAAAAGCGAGGTGGGCCAATCAAGTCCTGGACTGATACGGTGAGAAAAGATTTTGAACGTATAGATGGACCAGCAATATATGGACTTAGACGATGGCATCAGACCGCACTGTTTGGAAGCGTCTTACCCTTGTAGTCGTTGGAGCCAGCCTAACCAGTAATGGTGAGAGATGTTAGAAGAAGATGAAAGAATTATTATGTATTATTAATAAGGATTAGGATAATTTAGTGGATTAATGCTTTCAAGATCTTTCCCGACCGTATCGTTTAAAATCTTGATTGATCCTCCATACTTTTTACTCCATCTATCGCAAGGTTTAGTAGCGCAATGTGTGTAAATTCCTATGCTGAGCGAAGAACATGATCAACCAGACGAAGCTATCTAACCTTATTCTTAATGCAGGTGGTATTCGAGTGAAGGTGTATGCAATCTTTTGAGACTTTCGACTTGGCGAGCTCTTAGACAAGAATGGTCAAAGATATAGCGTTCCTCATATCTTTCATTCTTTCATTGACTAAGTTTCGCAGACATGTAGCGGGGAACTTTTTTTTCAGATGATTTTGCGTCGATTCCACAACGATTTCACCTGACGAAAGAAGGCACATTTGGCTAAACTATCCAAGCTGGAATATCCTCTCCTGTCCATTAAGTATGATAGTGGGTCCGAGATATTTAAAATTCGACATTTTCGATCGTTCATCAGTTTATTTGAATTGCAATCTTATCAGAGTTCTAGTATATAAAATAAAGAGGACACTTTCGATCGTTCATCAGTTTATTTGAATTGCAATCTTATGAGAGTTCTAGTATATAAAATGAAAAGTTTCGTCTTATTTATCTCGATTTGAAGGACAACTTTCGCTGTAGTGCCGTCGACACCCTCTTTGTTACAGTTCTTCGTAATTTCATAAAGGGGACAACAGTGTATTCAAGGTCCATGATTTGCTCTAGGCTAATTTATATATTTCTTTAAGTACCTGTAAGTGATGTCCACAACCCATATCGCATAGCTAAAAATTGCGAGAAAAAACGCAACCTTGACGTACACTCGTGCTTATTTCGAAAAGTGTCAATTCCTCTTACCCACAAACTTTCGTTGACATACGCAGAAATGTTTTAATAAGATTTCATTTATTTTCCCTCATTGGCAAAGTCGATGAAGCAAGCAATGGTAGGTTGTCGGTATTTGGATCGATTTTCCAGTTTGTCCATTCTTATCATGAAAATTTCATTAGCACAGATAGCTAGCTACGTTCCTGTTTAAATTTGGTTTGGTTAGGGTCATGTTGTCATGCAGCGCCTTGATTCTGTTCAACAAAAGAAAGCCAAAAGCTTTATAGTAATGAAGTATCAAGTAAGCTTATTCCTTGATATTTGGTATACTTGATATATATTACCATAATACGAAAGGGATAAGTGCTAACGTGGTCATTTTCTTTGGTAAGATGATGATTTTTTAAAACTGAAATCGTAACGACGACATCATTCACTAGTTAGTTTAATAAGGTAAGGTATAGTGTTTCCTGAATCTCTTAATTTTGTACATCATTTTTATGTTAAAGAAAAAAAAGATTTCCGCTAAAAGTTCGGAATTTAAAAAAATTTCACGTATACCCATAACTTAAGTCTTTAGTTACCCACAACTCTATGAAGATTTAGTTTGATATTTTAGCCAATTAGAGCG
The DNA here is from genome assembly GCA_900625125.1 of Dracunculus medinensis. NCBI lineage: Eukaryota > Metazoa > Nematoda > Chromadorea > Rhabditida > Dracunculidae > Dracunculus > Dracunculus medinensis. The sequence goes on along the minus strand of UYYG01000123.1, from coordinate 53,641 downwards.
TGACATCTTGCGATATTGCCCAACTGCGATTTTATCAGTGTCCTAGTTTTTTAATTTAATATTTCCTGAATACTTGAATATTTTTCAGATGCTGGATATCCACTGAAAGATAATGATGGAGTTTTATTGGCGCCAGAAGAAAAGGTTGATTTTTTTGTTTATTCAAAAAATTATGTCCTTCATTGCTGTTTGATTTTCAATTTCTCTTGTAAATTGATTAGAAAAGTTTGAAGATGAAGATGACGAAAAAGCACAAAGAAGCACCATATTTGGCCAGTGAAGAACTATTAGTAAAACAAATCAGAACTGACAATCTAATAGGGGTCAAAGACAATGAAAAATATAGCAAGGTTTGCTCTTCCGTCGTCGAATGTAGAAATTAATGCATATAAAAAAAAAACGACATTAAAATTGATAGTACTTGCAGTGCCTTCTCATTTTTATGCCATTTTATGTTATAAATATTCCAGGTTCGAAATACGGACACTGCAAAACTACGTGATATTTGTACTGTGCAGATTAATATATCTCGGCCTCGCAGTGATATACACGTAAGTTGTTATCCAGATTAAAAAAAAGGTTTTTAAAGATGATTTAGTTGCCTCTACTAAGGGTAAGCGGAAGTTTTATTCCCATTTCTTGTCAAGAATAAACATGATGAAAACTGAACATTTGCTTATAGCTTTCTTCGCAAGTTATTCTCCTGCGATTATTTTAAGTAGGCTTATTTATCTTAGTTATTACATCTAGTATTATTCAAATTTAATTAGAAGTCGTATAACTTTAAATGGATGATATTTGATTTTTCCAGTTCTTAATCCAAATCGTGCATTTTGAGTTTTAATATTGCATATAATTGATAATGTGTTTTGTACGCTTAAACTGTGCAAAAGATTTATGTAAGCTTTTAAGTAATTAACTGATTTGTAAATCTAGGAAATCTAGAAGCATCATTATGTGGTATTTAAGTAAGAATAGACCAGAGCTTATAAATTTGACGGGCAAAGCTAAGGACTTATTTTAAAAGTTTGAACAGATAATTAAAAACTTTTGATGATTTTTTGGCTATTTTTATTATATTTCTATTATGCAAATTATGAAAATTAAGGTAATATCGATTAATATACAAAAGCCAGAAATACTAATACTACTTAATACTTCAATATTGCTGATAAAAATTTAAATTTTTTAGTAGGTAATTTTATTCACCTCCGGCAACAGTCATCTAATCAAAAATCAGTCTATAAGGGATAAGGTAGTCCGTCCTCTATGTTATAACTTTTCAGTCACCAGCACAAAGATAAGCATTAGAATTTTTAACAACAACGGTTAATGAAACATCTTGTTACACCCGATCCAACGAGCGAAAATTGTACCAAGGAATCATTGATACGAATCATTTACAACTTGAAGACGACCACTCATATAACCGGAAATCCATTTAAATAATTTCCCAACAATATCTGTATTATTAGTACTTCCCAGCTTTAAGTAATGGATTATCAGAATCCTTGACCAAATTGGAATACAAAAAATAAATCGGTTGGCCAAAGCCGACAGATAATGACAAATTACATATAAATTAGCAAATAGTAGTGTAGTGATGAATTTGAAATTATTTTAAAAATTTTTGAAAATATGTTGATGTTCTTTTTAATTAATGAATATATCGTAGCTAATTTTTTCATTTTATGCTTTCTTAATCTAATGATCCGTTTTAGATGGTTGATCTTTATCAGTTGTTATCATTTGAAGATGTCGACGGAGGTGTTTGGAAACAAGGATTTGATATAAAATATGATCACGATCAAGTTCGTAAGCAAAAAAAGCTTGAAGTTATTGTTGTACCTCATTCGCATACGGATCCTGGTCTGTTGCGAACATTTTTATATTTAATATTTTTGTATTTTACTTTTTCTTGTTTTTCATCTTTGAGAAATTTAATATGAATTCCTCTATATTTTTCTATCAAAAGAATATGCATTATTCTTTTTGATTTTTGGCCTATATGGCATTTTGGTTTGACATTTATCCATTTTTTTAAACCTACTCATCAATCTGAAATATTTACCGTTTTTTAGGATGGTTGAAAACATTTGAAAATTACTATCTTGACCAAACAAAAAATATTTTTGAAAATATGTTGATGTTCTTGCAAGAAAATCCAGAAATGCGTTTTGTTTATGCTGAAATGAGCTTTTTTGAGTTGTGGTGGAGCGAAATCGATCATGCAAAGAGGACAGTTGTTAAAAAGTTAAATTTTATTTTATTTATAAATTTCATTTATAAATCAATTTTAATTTGAAGTTTAAACATTCATTTACTCTGAAGTTAACAGTGGTTCTTTCATACGGATTAAGTTCTTTTTTATGATGAAAAGAATCGTAGTGGCAATTTGTATAGGTGTTTTATTGCAACCATCTTAGCGCCAGGTGTTGTGGAATCAGGGCAGTCTTGCGTTAAAAGGCGTACTAGAAAAAATTTCACATGGAAAAGACAGGATAATTTGAAATTGAAATGCTTCTGAGCATTAGATTTAATGAAAGGAGTTATAAGAAACATAAAAAAATTATAGATGGAAAAAAGACATCTACATTAAATGAGAAACAGAAACTCAATATGCTCAATGCTCAATGCTTCATCGTTGAAAAAAGGAAGCTCCTGTCTCTTCTTTCTCTTCTAGCAGCTCTTACTGGTTAGGCTGGGTGCACTGGCTATGAAGATAAGACGTTTCCAAGCTGCTCGGTCTGCAAGTGGAGCTAACCTAACCAACAATAGTGAGAGCTGTTAGAAGAAGAAGTATCCAGAAGAGCAGAAAAAATGAATAAATTTACTCTAATCAGCCATCGAAATCAATCATCGAGATCCAGTGAAATATCACTAGGTAGTATTAGATACACCTGAAGATGGGGAAGTAATACTCGCAATTTCTACTACCTTTATAGTAGAACCAATGAATTGGTTTACGTCTGAGCCGCTGGAACTGCTTGATATAGGATGTAGAAATACAACAATACATGTCTTCCTGGAAAATGAAGCTAGAGAATAAAATCAGAGCATAACGCAGAGAAATTAGCTGATAGAACTACCCAAGGGTACGGAGATTAAACTCGGCTCTTGGGAAAATGCAAGGCTATGCTCCATTAGGGATTGCTTTACCTTTACAGACTGTTAAACAAAGGCTAACAGTATTAGCCAGTCTGAGAAGATACAATAGAGAAGTAAAGGCTAAAAAGATAATTGCTCTGTTCTCCATGGTGAAACCATCCAAGATGTATTCTCAACTTCAGTGCAATTGAAAAAGTCACTTAACGCTTGTCTTGACAAATCAATGTATGCATAGCCTGGATTGACTACAGAAAAGCCTATGTCTCTATGCCTTATACATGGATTTATGAATTTCTTGCTCTGTTAGAGTCAACATTAAAGAACTTAAGATCTTTGTTTAATGGGGCTGCAGAAAACGACACTTGAAATAAACTCAAAAGTACTTGAATGGTACTTTACATAGTACAAGTGGCTATCCAATTCGACATATACAGGCGCTGAAGTTACTCCTGTTAGAAATAAATCTTTCAACAATTAAAATGCCTCTACCGATTGGTCTCGCTTCTTTTGTCAAATGTTTCTCTAACCAGAAAGAAAAAAAAAATAAAAAAATCGTGTTAGTAAAATATATATTTTTTTAATGATAAAAAAATTTCTTTTCTTTACTATATTTTAGGCTTTTGGATGATGGAAGGTTGGAAATTCTCACTGGTGGTTGGGTAATGACTGATGAAGCCAATTCACATTATTTTTCAATGATTACCCAAATGATTGAAGGACATGAATGGATTCAAAACCATATTGGTAAAGGTAAACCGTAATATTTTTCTTCATTGATTTTTTTTTTCGAACTCTATCTTTTATCTAAAAATTAATCTTTTCGAGGTTTCATTTAACCTTTGTACATGTATTATATTACATGTACAATAAAAGCCTAAAAATGTCTGTAAGAGATGAATTTATTCTGAGAGATCGAAAAAATCATCTAAACTATTAAAAATATTATACCATTTTTTTTCTCCTCGAACTCATTTTTCCTTGCATTTATTCTCTTTGTTTCAGATTATAAGCCACGTAATCATTGGTCCATCGACCCCTTTGGTTTAAGTCCAACTATGGCATTTCTTTTAAATCGTGCCAGGCTATCTAATGGAATCAGTCAGCGAGTACATTACATTATAAAGAAGCGTTTGGCAGAACATAAGGAATTGGAATTTTTTTGGCGCCAACATTGGGGTAATTTTGTACATTATTTTTCCTACATTTTGATGGAGTTCTCTATATATATATATATTTCTCACATTTAATTTAGGAGGTCTCTCGAACCATACAGATTTTGTTTTACATATTATGCCATTTTTCTCCTACGACATCCCTCATACATGTGGACCCGATCCAAAAATATGTTGTCAATTTGATTTTGGCAGAAGAAATTGCCCGTGGAAAGTGGATCCTCAGAAGATCGACCAAGAAAATCTTGGTGAACGGTAATCTGTATAGTCTTTCATTGAATTTTTTTTGCAAAACTTTCTTTTAAACTTTTTTTAATACTAATGCTAATACTAATTTTAATACTAATTTAATACTAATTTTTATAAAATGCATTAAATTAGTGGTAATCAAACTAGTGATCATCTCATCATCTCGATGTGAAGATTTGGAAATTTCGCCAAAAAAGTGTTCGTAATGAATAGGTCATTGTGAGCATTTCAGTCTGTGGAAATCTTATTTATTAAAAACATTTTAAAACAATCTGGTTTATAATTTAATTTAATTTTAATTTATTTATATTCATTTTATAATTTTATAATAATTTTTGTAATAATAATAATAATTTTATAATTCAAAATAAGAAATATTTTCTATTCAAAGCGTATCGTATAATAACTTTAAAAAATTTTCTATTCAAAGCGTATCATAATTCTTTAAACTTGATCTTTTAGAGCAGAATTGATCTATGACCAGTATCGAAAAAAATCTCAGCTTTTTAAAACGAATGTGTTGTTTATACCACTTGGGGATGACTTTCGTTATGAGAGAAGAAGCGAATGGCAAGAAAAATTTGAAAATTATCAGAAATTATTCCAATTTATGAATTCTCGGCCTGATTGGAACATCCATGTAAGAAGTTTGCTCAGTTTCAGTGGGTTTCGGTATCCAATTTTTCCTGTTTTTCAATTGTTTATTGTTTATGTTGCTCTGAATTGCTCTATTTATTTCAATGAAGTTTTATGAACGATTTCAGGCTCGATTTGGTACAGTAAATGAATATTTTCAACTTATGCATTCGGCACTGAATGATGAGCAAGAAAAATTACCTATTCTGTCTGGCGATTTCTTTACATATGCTGATCGTAATGATCACTATTGGAGTGGTATTGGTTTTAAAACAGTTTTTGACTTTTGTAAAAATTTTCTCTTAATTTTTCTGTTTATTTTTATTTTACTGTTTTTTTTTAAAATGTGATGTTTTTGAAGAAAAATTTTAAAATATGTCGAGCATTTATTGTAATGCTCATTTATTTGGCAAGAACCAAGCTGGGTTAAAAATGCCTATGAGCTTATAAATAACTCAAAAAAAGACAGGTAAAACGATTATATGAAAGCAAAATTTTTCAATAATGGCACATTGAATCTAAGTTTTAGTTTATAGCTAATGTGAGAATTAGGATTTGAATAATACAGCAGTTGTTTCTATTGGCTTTCCATTAATATATCATAATGTAATTTAGGGTAGTAGTAAACAGTATTACATTTTAAATAAAGGTTTGTAAAAATTATATATTTTTGTTTCAATTATGAAAAATTTTCGAAAACTTCATGTTTATTCTTAAAAAATATAGATAATAAATTTATCATTATAATAAAATTTTACATTATTTTAAATTTTTATTAAAATAATTAAACTTTAATTAAATAGATTTTTTCTAGGATATTACACCAGTCGTCCTTTCTACAAACGTATGGATCGCGTTTTACAACATTATTTAAGGTGATTTAATATTTGCTTGCAGTCAATTCTACAAATAATAATAGTTCATTATCACATTTTCTGAGGATGCGAAGATATTTCAGATTTGAAGCGTATTTTCATTTAATAGTTGCTCTTCTTTTAACCTCATCATTATTGTTTAGCTTGTAAAGTAACAGAAGGTATTTCATTTTCCATTTCTTAAGCGACTACATCACTGGGCCACTTGAATCACTGGTGTACATTACTACTATGCTATTCGTTCTTGGCAACCCATTGCAGAAAATGACGCCTATGTCGCTATTTGTTAAATTGAGATAGCTTCTTTCTTCTTCTAACAGCTCTCACGATTACTGGTTAGGCTGGCTCCAGCGGCTACAAGGATAAGATATCCAAGAGGCGCGTTCTGATGCCATGGTCGACAGTAATGGAAGCCATTCCTTTTTTCATCGTCTAAGTCCATATATTGCTGGTCCACCTATACATTCAAAATCTTTCCTGACCTATCAGTCCAGGTCTTGATTGGCCCATCTCGCTTTTTACGCCATCCATTACACGATTTAACAAGTAATGAAATATGCGAGAACTCTTGTGGTGGACGACGGAGAACGAGCCCCTAATCACTAAAGGCGAGGCTCTGTGATAACATTATTAATGCAAGCGATATTTGAACGAAGTTGGATGCGATCATGTGATATTTCATCAACTCGACGGACCCGTAAAATGTGCCTTAGTGGTCAAAGGGCTTCTTAATATCCTCTACTCTCAGTGGCCATGTCTCAAAGCCATATAACAAGATCGAATGAATTACAGCTATATAGATGTGGACTTTCGTTTTAATGGTAATTTCATGACGGCTCCATAAAGATTTCGTCAACCGGAAGAACTTTTCTAGCTGCCGTGATCGGGCTATAATATCGTAATTTGTCTGGCCATTTGGGATTAGAGTGGGCCCAAGGTATTCAAAGCCGGTATTTCCTCAACCGGCAATGAATTTATGAAAAGAGGCATTTTATCAGCTTCTTGCATATGAGACGAAAAGGCTTTCGTTTTGTGTTGACTCTGAGTCCTCTTCTTGCTGCGTTTCTGACACGTTATTATTTGCATTTCGTCATAACTGTCAAACAGGACTACTTCATCAGCGTATTCGTTATTGTGATACGATGCCGTGGATTAATTTGGACGCTCCTTGAGTGCCGACAAGGAGTGTCCATTACCCAGTCTATCGCATAGTTGAATATTGCAAGGGTAAGCACACAGGCCATGACGGACACCAGTTTTTATTTCGAAGGAGTATGTCAGTTCCCCATATACATAGATCTGCCCCAACGTACGCTCATAAAACGCGTTTATGAGTCAAATGATCTTCTCTGGAACACCAACGCATTCCATCATCCTCCAAAGTGCCTCTTATATTAATTGAATCAAAGGCAGCCGCAAAGTCGATGAAACTTATGACAGTGGTTTGCAAATATATGAAGCGATGGAAAGCGGATATATATAATGACGCTCAAAATGTTCATCTGGTCGTATCAGTCAGATTTTAATTGGCCTCTTCGGTCTTGTGGCTATCTGTCTCAGGATTTAACAACTAGCGACATATGGGTCATTTTCTGCGATTGGTTGCGAAGAATAAAAAGCGTAATATTAACGTACCCCAGTTCTTGTTTCGGAAAGATAAGTCAGTCAATGGTGCGGGCTATGCATCAGTGGCAAGATAATTGCCACCGAGAATCGAATCTTAGGTTCAGATCCGGCCGTCGCGTACACTTCATCGGGCAGTGCCTTCTAATGGAGAAATGAAATGGGAGAATGAGTTGCCGCGGTTACGTAATGACTTGTTGCTTATCTCGGATCGCAGATACTGACTCCGTTTTATTTCTGACAGAAGTAAATTTGTCCGAAAATTCGAATGGTGTCGATAACTTGTATCTCTATCATCAAAGTCAGAACGGAGTGAGTCTAACTAGCAATTTCGGTGCTTACAAGAAAAAAGCAAAAAGATAGTCAATTCTCATACACAAATTCATGTTAATATACACCGATATGACTTATTGAGTCGTATCTTCTCTGGAATCACTCTTTAACGTTCCGGAGCACCAATCGAATCGAAGATGAAATCAAAATAGATTGCAATTTTCGATATTTGAAACGATGTTCAGTTCTTCTTAGCCTGAATTTCTTTGGTTACCACAACTTGGTTAGGGCGCATGGCGAAAATTTTCCTAGAAGAGTCTAGTTGGTTAATTCCTTGAATTCTCTGACAGCTTTACAGTACATCTTGTTATTCATTCTTGTTAATTGGGAACAAGATTCCTTTGCACCTGTGATTTGCTATTATTTCTTTCTTCCTTACCAGTTGTTACTCGAAGGTTGGTTACAAATGATTTTCAATAATATTTGAAAAGTTCAATCGGAAGGCCGTCTTTTCCGGGAGTTTAATTGGCTTTAATCTTCAGAAGAACGAGGGTGATTTCGCGCTTCATTGACGTCTTCTGCTGTAGTAATCATGCGGCTGGACGTGCGTTTCAGTTATATCGTGATTGATAAATATCGCTCTATTCGTTAAAAGACAATCTTTCTTTATAAATTAACTTCATTATTACTAAACAATTTCATTAGAAAAAGTGAGCATGATTTTGGAAACGTAGTCATCTGTGATAGTTGATAAAAGACTGCAAATGTTGAGTTTTCGCCTGACTCGAATCTACCAAAGTCTTACCAAAGTCTAGAACCTTGTCTTTTTAGCCCTAATAGGCACTATGTTGTTATTTTGGATTATTTCATTTGCCGCTATAGTTGTTTCACGAAGGATGCGAAATAATTTCCTATTATCACCTAATCGAGTCATTTTTTCCATTCCATTTTCAAGGCCATATCGATCCAACGCTTTCGGTCCGCTATGCTACTTCCATTATAATTCTTCGAAATATCCGATATTTGCGCCTTAGTAGCATTTTCGGACAATTGGCAGTTTCTTCCGACACTGGACTAGCACATTTTATGCTAGCATATCCTAGTGTAGAAGTGACTTTAAGAGACGTGCATTTATTTGGGACAAGTGTTCCACATGTCGTTGATATTTGTTTCACTGAGGTGCTTCAATAATTCGGTTTGAAATGCATTTACTGTCTTCGAATTTTAGTTTGAAAGACCTTAGGAGACATTGTTTCTTAAGATAAGAGTTTTTTGCAAATCTTGGCTGAGATCTTAATATGATAAGATCCATGCAGATTGCCCTTTTAAGCTCCGCAGTAGCAACGACTGTCTATTAGGTAACTCTTCCAATAGCAACTGACTAAGACAATCAATCTGATTGGAGTGTTGGTTATCCGAGGAGTTCCACATGACCAGGTGGCTTCTTCGATGTAACATTTATAAGATAAGAAGACTTGTATTTATTTATTTATTGAAAGCTAACCAAGCAGGGCGGCAAGAGTCATATGCTTGTATTAATAACTATGATTATAAAATAATATAATGAAAATTAATGATAAAAAAAAGAAATAGGACAAAAATTAACAAAATAGTACAATCGAAGTAACTTTATTACGTATACGTAATCAAGATTTAAAACTTCTTACTTTATGTGAACTTTTTAAATAATATCATAAATGATATTATCTAATCATTTTTTAAAGGTAACTAAGGATGATGCACAATATATCGTTCGGTAGTTCATTCCAGTATTTAATGGTACGAATAAAGAAGTTATGAGTCATCAATGTAGTATTGTATAAAGGTTTTAATAATTTTAGCGCATTAGGTTTTGTTGGATTTCAATTTAACCTAAAATTATATTTTGAACAATAATTTAACCACATAGAATTTTTTAAGTATAGATTAAATTTTGTTTGATTCGACGAATTGAGAGGTAATACAGGTTGTGTTGTTGAAGTCGTGTTTTATAATTAAAATTGCTACTAGGCTACTAGGTAATCAAGAAAGAAGAGGCCGAATGAACGCTTTGTACATTTTGATAAAAAGGCTTTGATTTCTGTTTTTTAAAGATCGGGAGTAAAAATAGTATTCCTGAGGGTTTCTGTATACGATTCTGCAGTGAAGGTCGAAGTCAAGATTTTCATACACGATTAAGCCAAGTTCGGAAATATGTGTCTAATTATGTTATTATTAAGAAAAAGTTTAGGAAGATCGAATTTTTTTGAATTTGTATGTAAAACGCTACATTTTCGAACAGAAAGCGTAATTTGCCTGTATTAATAATAAAAAGTTCATGTTGTTCGGCAAAACGGAGGCCTTCCCTATTTTCACATCAGACCCCGATATCATATTTGCCGACCACAGAACCTCACAGCATCATATCCTGTGCGCCTTTTGGTAGAGATGGTGTTAGCAATAAAGTTCTGCACACAACATATATTTATTAGAATATCTGCGCGTAAATTGGGAGTATACTACCATATGAACCGAGTGCGTGCCATTTTGTCATTAACAGGTTTCCACGCTATCTAGAGCGAATCTAGATATTCCAGATATGTTTATCGCTTCGTTATTTTGTTCCTAGCTATCTGAAGCGCTGCATAATTCTTTTTCTTCTTTCACAAATGTTAAATAGTTCTTTGGCTGCGAGTCTATTCTTTCTGAATCTTTTCACCATGCGCGACTCCTGCGTGTCGGGAGATGTGGATGCCATATGAAGATAACCAGAAGTTTTTAGTTTTTTAGTCTCTATAGCATAGATGAGTCCAGTATTAGATTTTAGATTTTTATGACTCCTATCAAAGATAAAAAAGAAGAAAAATTGAGATGAAGAGAAAAAATATTAAATTGTGTTTTTAAAATTTTTTTCTTAAATTTAAATTAAACATGAAATTTAAAATTTTTTAACGCATTTTTGAAAATTGCGGAAAACATGGAACTTCGAAGAAGTTTGAGAAATTCAAGGAAAGAAGCCAGCTAAGCAATTTAAGATTTTTATGGAATACATATAGCTTGATACAGGGCCCATCGTTTCAAATGAAGGCATATTGAAATTCATATTTTTAAATCTGTATTTTATAATAAAAATTCGTTTTATAGGTCGGCTGAAATACTTTTTAGCTTTTTGAGAGCTACAAAACTGAATTCGAAAACCGCCGATACATTATTCCCCCTTTTGGTAAAAGCAAGACGCAACTTAAGTTTATTTCAACACCATGATGGGATAACAGGCACTGCAAGAGCAGAAGTTGTTGCCGATTATGGTGACAAGTGAATTTTTTTTAGCTTTTTCTTGATTTTATTTCAGATTTTCTTGATTTTATTTACTTGGGCAATTCGTTTTGAATTTTTTATACTTTCAGATTACTGAATGCACTTAAAAGTTGTGAGAAAATAATTTGTAAAACGACCGAAATATTGTTAGGCAGTCAAAAAGTGGACGATACACAACCTTTAAAATCATTTTTGACAATGGTGAATTTTTTTGAAGTTTTTATATTTTAACGATTTGAAAGGCCTATTACTAATTATTATTCTGCATATTTCTAAATTAAGTTGGTAGTTTTGTTGTGGCAAATGGCATATGAATATCAGCTAGATACAACGATTTATTTCCATTGGCTTATTAAGCTAGGTAAAATGACTAGCTTATATGCACTATTGTACCATTCATGCACCATTCAAAAAATTCACACTTTTTTTATGTGGTTATCTTCTTTAAATTATTCCAAGTTATATTCGAAATGAGCTTATTTTCATTCTAATTTTAGGAATTGAAACCCGACTTTTTTGTTCCATTGACGTTTACTTTTCAGAATAACAATCGCTTTTCTTACAGTTCTTTACCACTGGATGGAACCATCCATTCTAATAAGTAAAACTTTTATTTTTTTTGTGTAATTTGTACTTTAACATCGTTTTTTCATTTTGTTTTTGCACTAAACTGAAATTTGATTTAATTCATGATTTATATATTTGATTTTATAATAAAATTGAAAAAATTATTTTGAAGTTCAGATCCCTATTATTTTATTCCGCTAGTTCCTTCATTTTGTTGAAGTATTTGATGACAAGGATCGAAAACATTTAATTTGTACAACAGTTGCTTTTCGGATTATCATTTTTACACTTTGATTTTTAAATAAAGCCCAAAACTTTATTTTTTTTGTTATATGGCTTCTATATAAATTATAAATGTGTGGCTTAAAAGATTTTCAGCAATATAATACTTTTCAATTCTTTGGCTCAAGTTCGTCAGGAAGTTGTGTGTATTAATGTAAATTCGCTTAATACAATTATTCAACGTGTCAATTCTCAAAACATTGTTCCTCAACAAATAGGACCTGTTTTTAATCTCACTAATTCAAAATTGGCAGTGATTCCTGGGATTTTTGAGGTATGCATGATTGAAATTTTTGATATTTTGGAATGTTTCGACTCTGTGAATTGAAAAATAATGTAATCCTTTATAATTAATTATTTCTTGATTTTTTGCCTTAAGCGTTTAAAATTATGCTAAACGAATATATTAGGTTTGTAACTTTTTTGGAATAATCATATTATACTCATTTCAACCCATATTTAGTTATGTTTCCTTGCCACAGTCCCCGCTCTTGGTTTTGAAAGATACCATCTCATTATTACAGAAGAAAAAAACCGACGAGCTGTAATTATGTCCGTGAATAATGCTGTAAACTTAAGGTAGAATTATTTTTACAGGGCATTAACGGAATTTTTGAAAATAGATGCTTGATCGCTAACTTAAATTTTTCTTGGCAGATAGTATAATCGTTTAATTTATGAGCATTTTGAAATGATAAATTTTTGATAGTTAATAGTTTGTCGATAAAGTATAAGAAAATTGATAAAATATGTGGTAATTTTAAATTTTTTTTAGTGGTTTCAATGTATCCATAATAAAAGAAAAACAGTTCACCTTAAACAATGAATATTTCACCGCGACTTTTGATTCGAGCACTGGATATCTGATGGTCTTTTATAGTTTTTATTGATATTAAAATAACAAGGATATAGTTGTAGATGATTAACTTTCAATTTGTGGTTTTGGTAATTAATAGGGCTAGCATGAACTTGATATGAAGGCAGTGGTGAGTAAATGTGGGCATTTTCTACATATTGCTATGTAAATCTTCTCTTAATATCGAGCTTCAGCCACACCCCGCAGTATTGGGCACGTTTCAGTTGACAATATTTTATCCAGATCGATTTCACTGGAATTTCGCCAAAATGTCAGTTGATTTGGGTTTAGATTCCTCATCGGTTGCGAAATGAGTTTGCTAAAATAAATAAATAAATGATGAATAAAAATACAGAATAACAACAAAAAGAAAATAAAGTAATAAAAAAAGATTTTTTTGAACAAATAAGGTAACTTTTTTCCCACTCCATGTGGGTGGTCCTGATCATGTTCAACTTCGAGTCCTCTGTCAGAAGCCTGGGAGATTGATGGTTCTGTCAGTACCTTAGCTATTCCTAATAATGCCCTCTTCTGTATAGAGGTGGTCTCTGGTGCTGTTCCTGAAATTTGCTGAAGTCACTTTTCTAGCTTAGGGGCCATGGTCCCAAGTACTCCATTTATCACTGGAATTACTTTGACTTTCACTTCCCACATCTTTTTTCTTTTAATTCTTTTTTCAGCTTTCTCAAATTTCTCATATTCCATCTTCCTGACGTTCCTGTTCACTTGGTATTGCTATATCTATCACTAGTGATTTTTGATTCTTGTCTATTATATGGTTGGATGAAGAAATCCCACAGTCTTCGCCTTATTATTCTCTATGATTTTCTGAGGAATTTCCCAATTAGTCTTGGGTGGTCTAAGCCATATACCGAGGAAATATTCCTGTAAATGATTCCAGCCATTTAATTATGTCTTTAAGTATATGTTGTTTCGGCTTAGTTTACATCTTCCCACTATTTGTTGGATTGTTTCTAAAATATTTTTGCGCTATCTGCGCCTAAAGTCCTGTCTATTGTGTTGGGTCCTTGTTTCGATGGTTCTGGTGCTTATTGCTCGCTCCTGTGTTGCTGTAATCAATGCCTCATTGTTACCTTTTAGTCCAGCTTTTTCCTACCACTGCTAGGATTTCACAATGTCAGCTATCTTATGTATCTTTCAATGGTGCAATCCATGGGAGGTGTCTTGCTTTTCATGGTATTTCCTTTTGATCATTTTCCAATGTCTGTGCATGCTTCAGACATTCTTTCAGCAGTTTATCCTTTGGTGCCATCTTGCTGATATGTATGAATGTATCGAGTTTGAATCAGGATAGTGGTTTTCACACTCAGCAGCACACGCCTTCTTTCTGGCTGGTATGCAGCCTTTGGGTATTGGATATGTAGTGGAAATTTCCATGCATTATGAGGAGTTTCCTGGTTTTTACATCAGCAGCAGTTTTTACGTCTACATGTTTTCCTTTGCTCATCTTGCAATGCCAGCTGCATATCTGATGACTGGCAAGGCGCATGTATTTATGGCATGGATTTTGTTTTTCCCATGGAGCTGGCTAGCTTTCTCTTGTCCTTTGATGATGCTTGGATATTACAGTTTTCCTTGTCTCCTTATTGCAATTTCCATGTGATTGTGGGGAACTAAAGTACTTTTAGCCAGTCTATATGTCCTGTTCTGTTGGCAAATCCACCTCATTAATCATTACTATTTTTTCTCCCTTTACTACCATCCGAGTACATTTATCTAATCTGTACATCCCATTGTCCTCGCACAAGATCTGAGTTAGATGGATAGGCTAAATATCACTTTTTGCATAAAACTTGTTATCATCCATATAGAGAAGATGGCTGATGGCAGTGTCGCTCTTGAATTATGTCCATATCTTTTTGCTTCAGATCATTGTGATTGTGAAGGTGTTTAGACCTATAGGAGACTAACAAATATATATATATTTTTTATGCGAGAAAGTAGTCTTATTAACAATTTTCGCATGCTCATTTGACACCCGGTGGAATGTCGAAATCGTATGATGAGCTGGTGAGATTATAGTGAAGTCGATTTCGACAAGTCGTTTTAACCAGGAGCAAATTGAGCTGCCTAACTTGTTGGAGTGTTGTTTGAACCAGGTAATATAAACATCTTCGATTCTCCATTATGAAAATACGATGGTCGATCGTTATTCAACCTACCTCACTTTAGGAGATTACACTGAATTCCAGTGGTGCAGTATCAACTATGTTATCATTTGTTCATTATGAAGCCAGACAGAAGAGTCCAGGTATTTATTTTTTTAGTTATTCATGAAGTTTCTTCAAAAAAATTCCACTTCACTTCAATTTTATTTGTAACAAATTATCTGGAATGAAAGAATTATTGCAAATTGATTTTATGTCATATTCATTTTTTCTTTTTTTCAATACTTTTTCTATTTGTTTTTAGTTCCATTGAAAGGTGGTGACGATTGTTCTGGTGCTTATTTGTTCCTTCCTAAAGGTCCTGCAAAACCAGTAGAATTATCTAATAATTATGCAGTGGTTGTTGGTCCCCTAATGAGTAAGGTAAGTCATTTATCATGAAAACAATTTTCAAGAAATGGATATGCTGAAAAAGTCATAGAATTACTGTGCGAAATCAAGAGTATTTTCATGATCGTACTTCTTTTTTGAGAGTTGTTTTGGAATATTTATATATATATATATATCTAACAAATTTTTTTTCGAAGTTTATTTGAAGGTTGTTGTAAGAAGTGAGAAATCAGTTCATTTGGATCATACAGCTATTGTTTACGCAGGTGTACCATATCTGCATTTAAAAAACATATTGAATATTGCTAATCAACATAATTTTGAATTGGCAATGCGTTTGAAGACGTCCTTAAATAATGGAAATCTGTTCTTTACAGATCTGAATGGTTATCAGGTATATTTTATCCAGTTTTCATTGCATAATGGAAGGGAAGCGATTTTTTTCTGTAGATGAATCATATTGCATGTGATTCAGACGTTATTTTAAGTGACTTATTTATGTCGTTTAGATGATTAAACGAAGACGATTTTCAAAACTGCCTCTTCAAAGTCATTTTTATCCAATGCCTACTGTTGCTTTTATTGAGGATGAAATTACGCGAGTTTCATTACTAACAGCTCAACCATTAGGTTTTTCAAGTTTAGAATCAGGTTAGTAGTAATACGGTTTTAAGCCATTTATTTTATTAGAGGCTACAGCTTGTCGAATTATTCTTTTCTGTTTTTATGATTTGATATTAAAATTATTGCAGTTATTTTCTTGTTTTCTCTTATATTCTTTCAGCATTAGGTCGGTTTTTTTTATCACCATTATTAATTAGACTCGCTCAGGTGGCTTATCGTATAAGACAAATATGCCAGCGAGTCCCTTGGCAATAAAAGTGCTGAGTCGTCAGCATCACCCGAATTTTTTAAAAGGTTTTCTCCTGCGAGAGGGGGGAACCTCAGCATCGGCGCTCCGAATTGAGCAACAATGCACTGAGCCATTCGACCCTTTATTAGGTTGCTTACTTAATACTGGCATGAATTACCTTAGACTCTTTCATTTTCGACTTAGAATCTTTATTGTGATTTAAAGTACGTTTTTTGTTGAAATCTTGATTTATCAAATTATTTAAAGGTTGGATGGAAGTAATGCTTGATCGACGGCTGGATCAAGATGATAATCGCGGCCTTGGCGAAGTACGTTTTACAGTTAAATTTCTTTAATTATTTAGATAATCTATCAATGTTTTATGAGTCATTTAAAATCATGCGCGATATAATTTATTTTTTTATACTTCTCTTTTTTAAAATTTTTGCTTTCTGAAGTTCATTTGCATGTATTACAAGTTTAGTGATAGAAAAATAGAGGTTTTGTCTTGATTTATTAACACAAGGGCTGGAATGTTTTAATAGATTTCAATCTAAAATTTTAAGGCTGTTCTCGACAACATAGCAACAACAAATGAATTTCGTTTGTTAGTTGAACCACTAAATAGGCACACTGAAATGCCTTGGTCTCTGTTTACCACGGGTTATCCATCAATGACCTCACATTATGCTTCTCTTTCTTTAAATTATCCTATTATCATTATGCATGGAAATCGAAGCAAAGGTTAGAAACATTTTTTCATGTGCAATACAAGATTCTTCAGTCTTTTCTCCATAAAATTGTAACTTTGTATTTTCAGAGTATGCCAGTTCATTTGTTGGCCTTCGTTCACCAGTGCCTTGCGATATTCATATGGTAACACTCCGTACTTTATCCGCACCAACGATATATAACGATAAATTATCTCGTAAAAAGCACTTTTCACGACCTTCGCAAGCGCTTATTTTACATCGTTTTGTTGTTGATTGCCGTTCTTATGTTCACATGAATATGAAATGCACAAGTGGTGGAAATGTTAGGCATTTTATTGTGAGGGAAAAATAGTAAACAAAATAGTAAACTTCTTCCAGCAGGTCTTTCAGAAATTCGCTCTGGTGACTCATTTTTACTTCTGCCAAGTGACTTCATGGAAAACCACGCTAAAAGAAAGTCAGGCATTTTATTTTCTGTTTCTATCAGATCCGTGAAATAATGAATGAATGAAAACGTTTATAAACATGGAAGTAAATGTAATTTATTTGTTTTGCAGTTCAATTTGTCGTCGTTGCCACTAAATAACATTATAAATGTTACTGAATCTTCATTAACGCTATTGTTTGATGGAAAACAACTAAAAGATGGAATCTCGATCGAACCAATGGATTTGCTTACGGTGAAACTTGATTTTTCTTGATAATTACTTGTGTAAAAATGGAAAGGTTATTTTCTTTTATTGAGAAACTTTATTTGTAATTCGGTATATATAATATAGGTTTACCATCTATTGTGTAAATTAACTATATATTTGTGTTTCATGACAAGAAGTTTATTTATTGGTGTCAGTTTAGTTTGTAATTTGTTACATTCTTGTTCTCTTCCTTAATTTCATTTTTAATTATTCTGTCAAAAAAAAAATTCGCGCTGGATATAAAAAGTGACAGAATAAAGCTAATTTCTTCCTTATAGAGTATTAGGTATTTATTTATTTTATTTTATTTGAAATATGAAATACATTCCTGGTTTTATATTTTTCTTATTTTTTCATTTATTTAATTTTTGGTTTCAAATGGTAATTTATTCCAGTTTTTTTCGAATGAAATTTATTTTCCATATTTGTGACTGATTTTTCAGCGATTTTTTCAAAAAACGTCATCTTTCACAAGATTCTTATTTTTATGTTGTTTTCTGTTTATACTTATGTAATTACTGGCTTCGTCCCTAATTGGAAAGAATACCTAAATTTTGAGGTTAAGGTCTCATTAATAGTCTCATCATTAATAGTGTGTGCGAATCCCACTTTTTAATAATGAAATAGTTGAAGAATAGAGATTTTTAATGAAAAACTCTACAGTTTGTGAAACAGCTTTAACAAATTAAAGTATGATATATAGTATAATAAGATAGTTTTTCTTTATTTGATTTCGGTACGTTTGTTGTACTTTAGCGTAAGTCTCTATCATTCGTTTCATGCCTTTTACACAAAAGGACTTTTAATTTCTTGTCCTATTTTCCCACACATCCCTTAATTCTCAGTTTTCCTAAGAATGATGCTTTAATTTTCCGGGGAATACCTTTTTATGGGTGTTTTACCAAAAATGTTTAAAAAATGGAAGGGAAAGCGAGAAATGGTTTCGAATTTGATATGTACCTTAAAGGCATTTGTAATTTTCACATTTTTGCATTCTTTTGTGTTCAATGTTGTTTCCCAGTGTATAAAACTAATATTACACAAATTCGAAAAATTTCTGATGGCTGGTCGAAAATGCAAGTTCATTCGTGCGCTTAAATTATCGTAAATTGAGGCCTTCGCATCGGCTTGGAAAGACTGGGTTGTGGTAAAAATCGGTCAGAAATTATAAATATTTCGCTGTTAGAATTTAATTTGGTCCTGAGACGAAAATCCATTGGTAATTTTCCAATCACAAATAATTACGAAATAATATGGAGCGAAGTTTGCATTGAGTGGACTAGTGGAAGGTGTAGCGTAGAGTTTTCGAGGTTGTTTAGATGGATTGCTGTTAAACTGGTTGTAGTGTTACTAAGTGTGAACTGTCCGGGGTTTTCGATCGCAAAAAAGCGTGGAGGACATTGTTTATTTTATGCTACATTTGAAAAAAAGTTTAGTTCATCTTAATTTCTTTTTTGTATTAATTGTTTCGATAAAGAAATTAAAAAATGTTTAAAACAATTAAAAAATATATGTGAAGAAGGAAAAAATATTTCAGTCGCTAAACGACTGGCAAAAGTTCTAACCTTTGAAGGCGACTTGATGTGAATGATAATAACTGGGAGAGCGTCGCTGAGTCGCTAGCTACCGATTAGGTGATTGAACGAGAGAGGAGAGTGGGCGAATACCTTCGTCGTTCTTGTCTTTAAGCGAGTCGACAGGCACGGTCAGACGGCAAATATATTGTTAGAGAGTGCGATCTGCATTATTACATCTCATTCCTTGTTGCCTATCATATGGCAGCCAGAAGCGTCGAACGCATGGGTGTGATGCTATATATTCGCATAAGCCGATATTGTTACTTCAAATATTGCATCAAATCTAAGTGCTGGGAACCTTTTAGGTAGCGGAGCCTAAGTGATAATGGTGCGAGCTGTTGAAGAAGGAAGATTAATCATAAAAATTGGTGTGTTGCATATAAAGGATTAGTGGGAAAAGACAAATGAGCCAAAATAGGCAGGACTGGTATGCAAGACACGCTGGTATGCAAAGGTAATAATTAAAGGTATCGGGTAATTTATTCAATTAATTGTCAAAAGTATATGCAGTAGGAGCAAAAACTAGATGGTGCTTTATTCCAATAATCATTCTTCTAAGTGCTCACATCATTTCTGAGATATTTGGCTCCATAGGCGAATAGGTTTCCAAGTGTCTCGATCAGGTGTCGTACCTGAAATTGACTGAAATTTCTCCTGTTTTCGTTACCAAAGTCCCTATATCGCATTGCAGCGCATCTGTTCAAAATATTTTCTGCCGAACCATGTTAGAGTAGGTCTTGGCTGCATCTGTGAGGTTGTGATGGCGAGAGATGCGTTTCTGATGTAGGCAAAGAAGAACGTGGCCTAAGGTGTGTAGACTTTTTATCACTCTATCATCGATATATGCGATATCAGCAATCGTATAAGATTGCATTCGCATGGATTGTACGCGTGATTACAGTAAGCAGGAACATCAGTCATATTTTGCGGCAGTGAATTGTGTTGGGAGTGCGGAAGAGGAAGAGGAGAGAAGGTGGATGCAGATTTTTTGAAGTTGATTGCACTATTTAATGTAACGAATATTGAATTTCTGTGATCCAAATATTAATTTGCAAATTGATTTGTTTCCAGTCGTTCAGTTGTTCACTGTCGCCGTCTCATTAGAATATATGGGGATACATTCATATCATTTAAAAAATCTCAATCAAACAAATAATAGCTTATTCATTAAGGATGTTTCATTTCATACATAGAAAGTTTTTTTTTATATTTTTGGTTTTCGTATTTCGATTCATTTGCTGGAATTTCACCTAATTTCTATTTTTCACGTATGTTTCTATATTTTATAAATTGTTCCCCATAGAATTTTTAAATCATAAAATTTACTTGTTAGTTATTGATTTAATTTGCACTGTTTAGCACTGTTGAAGTATCAAGTGAGAACAATAGACGAACTGTGCAATGTAGAAATATTTTAATTTATCTTTAAATTAAAAATTAGTTTAGTTAGTTTTGATGTTGGTGAAATTATGTGAAAATTTCATTATTAATGGTTAAATTGCGAAAGTATTTTACGCATGATTAATGTTGCACACGATTTGTTTGACGTCTTATGGTTAAGCAAATAATTCATTGATGGAGAGATTTTCTTAAATTCGGTTATTTTTTTTTCGTTGCATCCAGTAGGTGATTTTTCTCTAAGAAAAAGTTGGGGTAATATTTAGTGGAAAGATGTAGATTTGCATGAGAATATTCGTGACCTTCTAATCTGTAGAAGTTGGTAGTGGTTCAGGTTTTTGTGTTAAAAGACAAAGGCTGGATTTTTGTCGCCGACGGACTCTATCATAAAAAGTACGGATGATGCGGACGTCTCACGTACATGAAAAAAGGGAACTTTACCTTTTAGAATCTCGTGAAGGCTGCTATTCTTTTCAGAATTTAGTTTTTTCGAGAGGAAGAACCATTGAGTTGGAGTTTATAGTGCAATCAGTAGTGCTATCAATTAATTGCGTTTAATGTTTTCTTACATTTGGCAATAAACCTGATAAATTGTCTGACGTTATTCGATTAATTTTTTTATATTGGGAAAGCATGTAGAGAAAATACGATTTAGCAATAGAAAGAGGTGAGGAGGTGAGGAAGAGGTTTATTTATGAGAGATAATCGAAGAAGGAAAGGAAGGTAGGGGATTGGGAGGAGGAGGAAACGGAATATTGTAAAATGAAATATGATAGTTTATGGTGAAATATTAGCAAAGAAACGAAAGACGAATTGTTGAAGCGGAAGAAAGACGAATTGTGGATGTTTGATGAGGAAAGATTGTGGAAATGCAACGTATGACGAAAATACAAGGGTATGCGACAATGTGAAAAATGAGTATAATGAATGAAGAGGGTAATGGAGATAGTTTTGATCGGTCGTGCTTTTATTTAAATAAGTAAATGTTTGCAGCAGATTGTGATTTGTACTAATTCCACTTTGAGTTTTACCCGTTCGAACGAGAATTTTTATTTCGGAATTGCGAATTTTTCTGCAAATTTCGCTTAATTTTATCAGTGCTGGTGAAATTTTTCTGTTATATATTCTTTTGTTCAGATTCTGTACATATTTTTATACACATTGATATATTTACATATTTTTTAAAAATATTTTTAAGGATTTTTAAAGTCGAGAGATCGTTCCACAGATTACAATTTCGGTCGTTCAATATTCAAACAAAATTTATTACATTATGCACTTAGAAATTAAAAATCTAGGATTCACTAAACTTGAGTTGGAATTGGTAATAAGTGGTGCATTCCCAGGAAATCCTCGTCGAAAGTTTCATCGAATCAGATGTGTATTTCAGATGTGTATTTGCATAGGGTTTAAATTATTGTGATCTCGAAAAGAAATGAGGCTTGCATAATTTTGCCCCTAGATTAATCCTCATGTCGCTGCATCAGTGATCTTTAACAGTTTAAGCGCGCCTGTGCTGAAGTCCTATACCTCGTTGTGATAAACTTTTGAAAAATTCGATGATGCTGGCTATTTAAGTCAACTTCCATCCTTAATGAACTACTTGGAATCTTCGTTCAATGTAGCTAGCCAGCGAAGCGAGTTAACTATAAATGGTGTGGATTCATGAAAAAAAGGAATCATAGTTCTCCCTCTGGCTGTGCTCGAGTAAGTTTATCAAAGATAATGAGGCAATGAGAGGCAAAAAAAATTGCTGCATCATACCAAAAGCTAGAGTAATAAGCTAGAGTAGATTGAAGCGAGAGTAATTGGAAATAGTATGCTAGTTACTAACTATTTCTTGGCTTAATTAAATTAGGCCCAAGTAGAGATTTTTAATCTATCGCATGATAGGGAGATTCTGGTTTTTTTTGTATTGTCGATGGGAAATTGGTTTCGGTTTAATAATCCATCTGTTTAGAACGATAAAAAAAATTTTGGTGCAGATTATAAATTTTTGCTAAGAGCGCTCACCATTGCTGCTTAAGCCTGCTCTACTATATTGTAGGACTAGGCAAAGAAAGTAATTTGTTGGTAAAATTATTGATGGGTCGCTTGCATCACACAGATTTTTTGAAACACATATTTGAAAATGCTGGACACAGATCCTAAGCATCGGTTTATGGTTCATCGGCCTAATTCAAAATCGAGCTGTTCGATTCTCATTTCATATTGAATTTTCAGTAAATATATTCTTTTTAATTCATTTATCGAGTTTTCGTCGATTTTTTTTCTGTTTTCATTATCTTGATCGTTTATTTATTTTTTATTTTTTGGCAGATGTTTTTTCTTTCTTTGGAAAAATTTGTGATATCGTTGGTGTGCGTTGAATGTATTTTTTTGTTGTTATGTTTGGTATTGTATATGCGTGGTGCATGTTGATTGTCCATGTTTGGCGAATGTCGTTATTAGTATTTGTATGTTGAATGAGTTCTTGTGAAGTTATTTAAAATTAGCATAGGAATGGCGAAGTTTTTTCTAATATTGGTTTACAATTTTTGGCATCAATTTAAATATCCATTTCAGGTCTACATCTCCTGAACTTGAATTTCACGAGTCATTTAAACGCTGTTCTTTATTTAAATGCATCACCACTTTTGTTTTAAGATTGTTTGTATTTGAAGTTTAAAATTAATCTTCAGCAAGACTAAATTTTTCAAGAAATAGTAATTTCAATTGAGAAAATATATAGGTTTTTTGTTATGTGTGTATGAAATGGTTGAGAAGGGAATATGGTAAATTGAATTGGTTATCACAATATTTTATGCAAATTTTGCAATTAATCAAGTCTGGTGAAATCTGGTGTTAATTAGTGTTAAATGGTGATAAATTGGTGATGATGATGACAGTAATAAATTGGTGGTGGTTGTTGGTTATGGTGATTAGTCATCACATTTATTTGGCGCGCTATTTTACGGAATGTGTGTGCTGTGGTTGTATAAATAGGAAAGTGAAAGGGAAGTACAACAAGTGCGATTTAGTGAAGTTAGATTGAATATTTAATACATGTCACTTTTTTTGTTTCGATATTTTTAAAAAATTTATAAATTATGTCCATTAAATTTCTTTTGCTAAAATTGCTTTTTTGATGAATATATGCGCTATCAATATCTGGTTTTTATAATAAATAGTTAATATTTTTATCTTATCATTCTTTGTAATATTAGCTTTTTATTTCTGTTTCTAATTCTTAATTAGCATCCTACATTAATGTCTTTATTATATCTTTAAGCATATAGCTGTTTGCCATGTTTAATATCCTTCTTGATTATTATTAATATAGCTATTTAATATTAAAGTAATATTAATGTTATGAATTATACGTATGTAGTATAAAAATATTAGTGTATTTTAACAGTTTTATATTATGATAAAATGTTGTTAGTTAAGATATTTTATATCGAAAATTTTTTTCATCAGATTTATTTTGTCTCAGAAAATTCGGAAAATTTTTTTGGTGTCTGGCTTTGGAATCGCGTGCTTTCGCACATGTCCATATACCGCTCTATTAGCAATGATCTTTAGTTTTCTTTTGTTTTTGCAGTAACATATGTTTTTAATTTTTTAAAAATTGATTTCGTTCAGATTTGATATGGAACGATGACGTGATTTTCGATTTCTAGGATTCTATGAGTGCTATACTGGGGGCACAATATAACAGAGGTAACTCGCAATCAATATCTTTTAGTGGTGATAGATTCTAACAAAGAATATTGAATTGGTTCATGAAATTCAAGTTCGAAGATGTGGGCTTGAAAATCAAATTCTGTAAATGAATTTCTGAAGTAGGGGTTTTTCAGAGAATTTCTCCTACGTTCTTATACAATATGAATCTCCCCTTTAAAGATGAAGAAAACTTAGTAAATGGTTTCTCCCTGAATTAATTGATCATCAGATAACCACAGCTTTGGAGATACTCATTACTTGTCCAGCATAAATACAACACTTCGTGAACTTATCTTTTCTTGTGACGAAAAATTGTTTTGCAGTAAGAAACGAGCAACAAAAGAAGATCGGCGTAGTGATTGCAGTGATGATGGATTCTCTCGATTCATATCAAAACTTAAAAAAGGCGATATTCACTATTTGATCTGCTGTAGAATTGATGCCTTGTAGCTTCTTAAAACCTGATAAAGTATTTACTGCAAAATCATGTTGGAATGGATGGGATCCACTAGAAATAGCAGATACCAGCAGCTGCATTGGCCAATAAATATTTATTTTTCACGACAACGCCGGCATAAGTGCAAGCATCACATCCCAAAAATTTGTTGAATTGCATATCGGATTACTTCATTCCTCCCCAGAATTTTCGTCATATGCCTTTCTTTTCTTCCGATCTGTCGGCAGTTTCCGTGTGGAGGAATGAATTTTAAAACAGCAAGGTCCCAAAACCACTTTCCTGCAAATTGGTTACAGAAGCTCAGACTTTTATGAGAAAGGCTTAAATACACCACTGACAGTAGCGTTGGTTATTGCTGTCCTTATTTTAAGTAAAGTATTGATTTTCACAAAATTTATGATCTCTCAAAATTAACTACACGAAATCCCCTAAATTTTTCGAAGGACCTGTATTTTAATTTGTAATTTTTATTTTTTCTTTTTTTGATTTCGTCCGATCCGATTTGATTTCGTTTATTTACTTTCATCGAAACCAGTTAATCTTTTTCTTTTTCTTTATTGTTGATCGATTTGAACTACATTTTTGCCTTCAAGCAATCATTTGCAAACATTATTGCTGTTAAATGGTATATAATTTTTTCAAGAAAAAGATTTTTATATTTGCATAACAGTTTCATTCGAAAGGCAAAAAGGAAATTTTAAGCGAATCGTTCGTTTTTTCCTATTAAAGAAAGTATTCAATCATTTTTTCATTAATATTCATGTTTTTTGGGACTATTTCAGCCGTGAAAAAATATTTGAATATTTCTTCGTCGATCTTGTTCTTTTTATTCTCGCTTCTTATTTCTTCTTTACGAATTTTCTCGGCTTTGAAACTAAATTTTTATTTTAAAATCTTTGTTTCTTGTTTTTCGAGGAACATTCCATAATTTTTTAAAAATTTTATTTTTCATCAGTTTTTTTTGCTCTATAAAAAAGTCTGTAAGTGAAAAATCTGTAGCAAATTAGTGTTTTTCAGGTGCATATTTCAAATCTTTAAAAAAAGTTGTGTAACGAACAAATTTTTATTGTAATTTTTTTTCAGTAATATATCTGAGTATTTTTTAATTTTTTTTGAAATTTGTAGTTTGGTGATAGGTTTGAAAGAAATTTATGAAATGTAAACGCGAATAGACAAATGCTTGCCAAGCTATTGAGTTTTGATCACTTTGTTGCTTTTACTGGTATACTCACTGATTATTCAAGCGAAACTATTAAGTTATATTATTTTCCAGGACATTGTTGGTTAATATTGTTTAGTTCGTTTAATTTGAGAGATTGAATTTCACGAATAATGTTGTTGTGCATGTATTTTAGTTGTTTTCGACGATTGCTGAATAGAGTAATTTCGAAAATAGCGTAAAATAACGAAAAAAATTTGGCAATAGTTGCAGCGATAGCTATGGATTCGCGTTACGAAATGTGATAGCCATTGTTTATATAACGCTCGTTTAATTTGATGTACTGTTTTGTACAGTTAATAATTAGTTGGTTTGAAAAAAAACAAATTTCAGGTTTTCTGCTGCAAAAGAAAAACAAATTGTGAAGTTTTCATCTTAATGGTTATGAATAATTGCGGATATTGAAGGGAATTCTTTGCTTGTTTATCATCGATGTGCAAATCTTCAACTGTTCAGTTAGTTTTCCTTTATTTTTCTTGTAAAAAATTGATGTTGTCGATGGGATTTCAACATTTCCATTTTAACATTATTGTGTTTTACAGGATTTTTTCTTTTGTTCGTTCATATTCTTTGCACGCAAAGTTTTTTGTCTTTTAAAGTATTTTTTGAAAAATTTCTAATAAATATAATTGGTTAATTCTTTGTCAGTCGATTTGTTTTTGATCTCTTTATGCCTTTGCGAATTGGGTGGTGTTTTGGCCTAGGCTTTGATGCAGGCTTCCACGCTAAGTCTCTTGTAGAGAACGCCGGAATAGGGCAGTAAATAAAGCGAGTTTTTAATATGGAATGTAACAGCATTGGTTCGAATTGAAGCTAGTCCTCATTTTCTTCTGGTAAGGATCCTTGGGCGAGGCCTTCTGAAAGTTATCTATCTTTCATCAGTCTCCCAGATTTTAGTAGAGGACCTGAGATTGGAGAAGGGTGACACATACTCACAAGGGGTTTTTATATAGTTGGTGTTCTTGTTGGTATAGCTTAAGTTTTGCTTAATTTAAGTCGCTACGAGAAAGATTTTGTAGAAAGTATGAAGAGGGATAAATTTTTTTTTTAAAGCTTTCATTGCTGGTTAGACTGCCTCCGCTGGCTTGTTGGACCCCTATAAATTTTGCCAGGGAATTATTTGGCGATAGAAGTACAGGTGTGTTACTAGCATCACTCGCATTTTTGAAAAGACAAGTCCGCTCCTACCAGATGTAGAACTTCGACATCCGCTGAAAATAGCAATAACTCACTTTTTGCCTTCGTTTTTTCCCCTTTCAACGATTTTACCGCTCGACGCGTCATGCATCGGCCGGGAATTCTCGGCGGCAGTCATCTTTCCACTAAATTACCGACAATGATGAGAGATAATATTTATAATTAAAAGTCAATTCTAAATCTAATATTGCGCATCCATCTGTTTCTCTCACCAAGTAATTCTTTGGCGAAGGAGTTTTTTTTACAGTCATCGAGCCAAGGCAGTGGAATGAGTTCGACCAAAAATGATTGGTGGCGTATAGGAAATATTTAGAAAAATATTAGGTTTTTTTTTTATTGTTTTCATTAAGGCACTATCAAACTGTTTATTTCACAGTATTTCGTGTTGAATTAGCACGAATTCATTTTAGGGTATCAAAAAAGAGATCTATGTTGTTTTTTTGCTACATTTTTAGCTTTTTCAATCGTTAAAGCTTTAAAATTAGCTTTGAAAATTCATGATGTGGTTATTGCCTAAAGGATTTTTGAAATATTCGCAGAAGAGCTTTGGTATGTCGGCTGTTTTTTTGCGATTAAGTTTGGGGTTTTGTGAAATTTTTGCTATATTTTGATTGATTCGATGTTTTTGGGCAGTGAATTCAATGCATAGAATGCAATTTATTCTTCATATGTTAAAATAAGTTTTAAAAAGAAAGTAAACTAAAAATTGCTGAATATTTTTGAAATCTCGCATTCGTCTGCTATTGCATGGGGAAAGGCCTCCAAACCCAAATCGAAAATGGCTCTTCTCTGTGATGCTGCCACATGTGGGCGAGCATAGAAGAATTAGAAACGAGTAGTTGAGTTTGTTTTAATATTATTGTTTTAATTGAAAAAAAATCTTTTAAAAATTGTAAATCTTTAAATTATTGAAAAATTTAAAATTTATACGTGAATATAAAATCCCTCCGAAATTTTTGTGGACGATTTTCTTTTTTTTTTGCTATCTCAAAAGGAATTTCAATAAAAAAAAATGATGGCCGATTTATTGAAGAAAAGTTTTCGTCGTAACAAAGTATTTTGTATTGAAAGAATTCTTTTACAGTAATAACAATTTCTTTTTTTTGTTTTATAACAATAATAAGAAATGTTTCTTTTTTTTTGAAGAAAATTTTACTGTAGAAGGACAATCGTCTTCAAAGAATGGTTTTTTTGCTTTGTTTCTTTAAATTTGAATTTATTTTTATATAAATTTGAAAATTCTCCTCTAGATATTTTAATAATGTTTCACTGATAAAGCTGTGTGAAATTTATCGAGAAAAAATCAGATGTTATGAATAATGATGA
Source organism: Dracunculus medinensis (assembly GCA_900625125.1). Taxonomy (NCBI): domain Eukaryota; kingdom Metazoa; phylum Nematoda; class Chromadorea; order Rhabditida; family Dracunculidae; genus Dracunculus; species Dracunculus medinensis. Next base: position 25,044 of record UYYG01000123.1, on the reverse strand, counting down.
ATAGTGGTTTGCTTACTATCAGCGTTCTTCTTGCTTTTGTGTTCGACTCAACAATTCGCAATATTGTTGGTTTTAGGATGACGTTTATCCAAGCTTCCCAATCCGAAATCATGTTTAGAAGTAACTGGAGCGGATCCTGTTTCCATCGTATAAGCCTGTTAACTATATCGGCTCAGGTTCTAGTTGACCCTCCCTTTGATTCCAGTTCATAACACCGTTTAGAAGTAGCGTCAGTTCCTGTGATGGGCGATGAAGGATATGTCCTAACAGCGCAGACGACGCTTTTAGACGATTTTATTAGTGCAAGTCGTATTCGAGTGAAGATGAATGCAATCATGTGATGCACTTGTCACATCTGTAAAGGATTATCGTTCGCTAGAATGGTCAAAGGTAGATAACTTCCAGGTATCTTCTATTCACACTGGTCATATTTCTTTGCTATTATAAATAAGATGGTGTATATTACTTTGATCTGCATTACGACGTCTGCGTTTTTTCTCAGAATAATGTATAAGAAAATTTCCCATCCTGTGAAAAATATGTAATGAATGGAAAATTACATTTGGAAGAAATAGCGAAATACTAGGGAATTCATATTCAGATTCGTATAATTTGTTTAAAAAATGATTACGGAATACAAAAATATTTTTGGATTTATGAAAGAAAAAATTTTTAAAAAAATTATCAATTGATAAAATTGTTTTATTGTAGTTTGTGGGGGATATATGAAAAATATTAAGTATATTTACTTAATGCATTCTAAACAAAATTAAGGCAATAAATACAGTATGTTGAGGAATGTTACGGTATTATAAAGTATTGCATGGATTATTTTTCAAATTTATTCTCGTCCAAAAAAATTTTTTCAACAAATTTTTCCAATAAAAATTGTTTTATTAATAATTTTTTTACAGATTTATCAGTATTATTCGTCAAATTTTTTGTGCATGTTAAACAAGTTTTGTAAAAATTTTTCATATTCTGGTAGTTTTTTGTTACTAAATGTATTTTCCATTTAAACTTAAAGGACCTGTCTGTTTTGAAGATTAAGCAATATAAGGATATACATAGTATAATACTTGCTATACGGTTCAATTCTTTTTAAAGGTTTTAGGCATCAAACGTTTTAAAATTAAGTTAAAACTTGATGAATTTTCTTGTTCCGTTATTCTTTAATTGAGAGGAAATGGTTGCTGCAAAAAATTATTTGTTAAGGTTTTATTTGGTAAATTTAAATTAAATTTTTGATTTAACTGGGGAATTCTTAGAGGAAAATTTAGGGAATTTATTTTATTGTAGTTGTGAATGCGAAAAAAATTTTTTAGCGTAGGTGAAAATGAAATTATTTCGCGGTTTTTTGAGAAAATCGAAATGGAATATTTGATTGTGGGAAATGATTTTATCAATTTTTAACGATTTTTTATCCTTTTGGGAAGAAAAGATAAAGTATAATATTTCTGTATGGCGTATTCGATTGCCAAGTGACTCGCTGCCAAAACAGCCTAACTATGAAATAGTGTGCGCAGTCGTTTATTTTTTTTGCTTTTTAGGATGAGGTTCTGAATTGAATTTCCTCATTCAACGTAGGATTTTATTGTAAAGATGTAGCTTGTCTTAAGGATAGTTTTTTTTTGAAGGAAATTTTATCAACGGTGATGTTTAGCGAAGAAAATTTTGTTTTAATTTAAATCAGTTGTGTCTTCCAAGTTCCCGTTCATCCAATATTTGTTAAAAGAATTAAATGTAAGTTAAATTTAAATTAAATTTCGAGTTTTATAGCAAATTTCATAAACATAAGATATATACATATTATTTCAGATATATACAGATAAGATATATAGAAGTAGTTATCTGCTTAAATAATTAGATTCTACATCATTATGTATCGATGTTTCGATAAAGTTATTTAAAAAAAAAATATCTTACCTTTTTTTACATTTCATTCCAGTTAGCTGAATTTTTATTTTACATGCAAATGAAAGGTAACAAGGTATGGTATAAAGTTAGTAAAAGATTGATAAAATGAGTTTTTCCAAAATGAAGTAAAAAGGAATAAAATGGAATAGTTATCTTGGTTTAAGGAGAAGAAGCTGAGGCTGTTCGTTGATTTATGTGCTGCTGGTTGAAAGGAGGAGAAAAGCATTTGAATCATGGTCATGCTATTCTTTAGAATAATAATAACAATAAATAAGATATATTTCACTAGAATTGTTAGTGTGAGAAAAGAGGTGTGTGTGTTTTCTGATGAATAATTTTTTGTTTGGCGTTCACCCTCTCCATTTTTAGCATTAAAGGCTCTCCTCTGCTCCTGTTGCTATAAATACATTAATGAAATGTAAGGATATTAATTAGAATATTGTAACCTTATATTCGGTAACTCTTGGTAAAAATGTTTTTTTTACATCCCATATTTCGTCTAATTTTTTTCTCCAGTAATTTTCATTTTTTTGTCTTTCTCATTTTTAAATCGAATCCTCTATGAATACAAATTTTTTTCTGATAACAGTATGGTGTGGTATTATTATGTTCGTTGAATTTTTTGATTAATTGGTTTTTTTGACAGACAACTTCACAAATTTATGTAACTTAATTCGCATAAAAACAATGAATCAACAAGAGCTGACTAATAGTAATCGACAAATACTTCAAAGATGTATTTATAGTAACAACGATAATGCATTTTTATCGCGACAATTTTCGTTAAACTCATCACATTTTCATTCGTCAGTATCATCGTCATCATTATCATCAACATTATCAACAACAAATTCATCACATATTCATCATAGAACATCACTGATAAATTTATCACCCAAATCACAAAATTGTTCATCGCCATCAACATTTCTTAAGTCGACATATGATGATGAGGTAAGAGGATATAGGACACCAAGCGATTCATCTAACAAGTGTTTATGTAGTAATTCGATTGTAAAGCATGATTACTATAATTCAAGTGCTGTGTTATCGGGACGAAATCTATTTCAACCACATTACTATGATTGCTTGTCACAATCATTCAGCGATTTAAATGTTTTGCAGATGTGTTTTGCTAACCATCATTTTTTAAATGAGGTTCTTTTAATTATTTTTTAATTTATTTTTTTGAGTTAAACTGGCAAAATTTACAGAAAAATAATGTTCATGAGATTTCTTCGTGAGTGTTAAAAGGAGGCGAACTATAATTTTAACCGTATGTTGCATATTTTAAATTGTAAGTTGTAAGCTAATTTAATTGGGTTTTTAAGTCTTTTTTTCAGATTTATGCGGTATTTCTTTTGTGTAAAAGCAAAATTTTTGCTTTTTTTTACAGGTAGGAACAACACAAACTACAACGATTACAACTGCAGCAACATCAGCGAATCGTATAACAGGCCTATCGAACACAACAACAAATAATATATACGGATTTGCAGATCGCCTTCATCCACTTGGTTGTTGTAGTAGTATTATTGTTTTATAGTATTTTTATAAAAAAATTAAGTTGAAAGAATTGACACGATTTACTTGTAATATTTAGTAAAAAAGAATAACACGATTAACTTGTAATATTTAGTAAAAAAGAATAAAGAGTAAATCTTTAAAGCGATATCTTTTCATACAAAAGAAAAACAAGTTATACTAAATAGTTGTTGGAAGTTTTAGGGTTTGTAGATTTATTTCTTTAAACTAGGAAAGGTATAACGCCGTGTGCTGGTGCACGTTTACTTTAGAAGAAAAGGATGATATTTTTCATATAGCTTAAGTAAAATCCATATGAAATCAGAAAACGACGAAGAGGAGTAATATTTATAATAGTAATTTTTTTAAGGCATAGCGGATTATCAACAATCATCATCTCCACAGTATATAATATCGATGCCACAATCATATCAGCAACCAAGAAATACTTATTTACAAACTAATCTTACTCGACCGATTTCCGGTAATGCTAAACGAGGTGGTCGAAGACCGAAAGAATTTGAAGAATATGTTTGTTTTTTTTTACTAATTTTGTTTATTTTCCTTATCGTTTGTCTTGTTTATAAATTTAGAAATTTAGGATCACGTAACACTAAGCGAGGAAGAACGAGACAAACGTGATAAAAGGCGTTTACGCAATAAAGAAGCAGCAGCACGATGTCGTCAAAGACGACTCGACCTTATGGGTTCATTACAAAGCGTTCGTTATTTTTGCTTTTTCATTTTGACATAATATGACATTATTTTATTTCGCGCATGTGGGAAAATATAGTAAATCGTTCCCGCTTACTATTTTGGTTAGACTTCTCCCGCTGACTTTTAATGCGATTTTTGCTAGGGATTTATTTGGCTATAGAAGTACGAGTTGACAGTAACCGAATTTTTGAATGGTTAGTTCATTCCTGTCCCTTCTTCACTCTTTAGCTGGAACCAAACATGAATCACTATTTACTCGGCCATCGTTCCGCCAATAATAGTGGACTGAAAAGGTTGCTTTCAAGCTGTTAATGTCGTGTCATCAACACTTATTTAGTGATGTCAGTGAGATGGTTCTCAAGATAGCTGTATTTTGTTCTTTTGTTCTTTTATTTTATTATGCATATGGTGGCAGTGCTATCTCCTCTAATGTGTATGTGATCATATATATATTTATATGCTAACGACTGTGAAATATATTATAAATAAGGTCAGATGATTTAAATGATGTAGCTAAGTGTGATTGCAAAAAGAAAAAAGAAGTAAATGTAAGATTCTACATATTAATTTAAAACCCTCGAACAATTTTTAATTTTCGTTGATAGTGATCGTAATATTTAAGTAAATTTCTACCAAAAATTTGAGTGGCAGATAAATAACTCTTCCAGAATATTGAATTCTTTATTTAAAACCGTCAAATATAGGCTGGAAACCATTTATATGTAAAGTATTAGCCTTGGCACATTTACACAACACTTTGTTGTTACCCTCGATTCAGTAAATCTCTTTGTTTCATTGAAAGTGCTTAAAAGTCTGAGTTCTGATCCATTAATTAATTGTGCAGATAAATTTATGTTGTACTATTTAGATTCTCGAGGATTAAACAAGGTCTGATATGACTTGAAAAATATTTGGTTTTGTTGATTTATGCCCTTTTAAATATGAATTATCATTAAATCCTGATACAAGATGCAGTAAATAGATTGAATTTATGTAGACATATTTGCCACTTAAAATTTAGATTATTGGAATAAATTACCAACCGTGGTAAAAATTTAGTCAAATTTTGGTCAAGTTTTATCATTTTTAATCAAATTTTTTTTTGTGGATATACGAAAAAGTGGAAAAGGATGTCATTTCAAGTTATATAACTTGACAAGCTTTTAAAATTTTTCTTTTAGCAAGTGGATCAGTTAAAAGAAGAAAATAAAATGAAAGATTCAAAGATCGCTGATCTTCAATTATTGGTATTTCCTTTTTTTTATTTGAGATCTGATCAAGAAAGATAACGTTTTGTATAATTATATAATAAATTTTCAGAAGAATGAATTATTGGCCGTAATTCATGAACATCAATGTGTTTTACCAGAAACGTTGAGGCAGTCATTAGATGTTGATATGTCAAGTACTCATCAATATATGCCTCGAAATAATACAACCAGTTCAGTTGATATGAATGGTGGTCAGTTTAATGCAAATACAACGCAGTCGTCTCTGATTAATCATAAAAGACCAGCTAGTGAAATGATACCCGATTTACGTGGACAGCAGCAACAAACTCAAAGCAGAAATATTTCATTAGATGGTTCAAATCAGAATAATTCCGGTGTTAATAAGGTTTCTTTTTTTAAACTGTTCTTATCGTTCAGTCTAATTTTTGGTCGCTTAGTTGATTTTTTTTCAATCGGAAATTTTTTAAATGAAAAAATATGTTTTGTTTTTTTTTGCTTATATACCACCAATGATAAAAGAATATTGGGAAAAAAATTTTTCTTATTTCCGGTGTTTTTTCTACCAGACATTTGTTTAATGAAAAAATTTGCCTCTGTTTTTTTTTAGATAATGCATCTGAAACAAGAATTTAAAACTGATCCAACATTATATGAAATGAATGGGCCAGATTTAGTTGATGAAGAAATAAAACGACCAACATCGTTGGCGTTTACTGATGCAGTCAATGCAGTTCATTCAAACAATTATTCAAATATCAGTAATTCGGCGTTATCAATTACGACGCCATCAAGTCTTATTGTTGGATCAGGTTTTTCTTATTGTCTTTGTGAAGGGAATGAATGGTTGAAGGGAATGATATGAATGGTTAAAAAAAGTTAAATATACTTCAGCCATATTCTTTTCTGCAAATTTTTGAAGTATATATTCTTAATTTTAGATATTGATAATGCATGAATTCTTCAGCCCAATTGGGTTATTTTCATGTTATTCGTTGCTCCTTATGATATTAAAGATGCTTTATATAGTTCAGCTTCATTAATATCTAATGTTAAATCAACGTCTTGTTTGAAAATAGTGTTATATGCGTTGATTTTTACAATTTTATTTTTTTTTGCAGTTGGATCGGAATTTGGCGGTGTTAATTTGTTAGATGGTCCAACGGGCTTAACACCTTGTCACCAGCAGCAGCCAACTGCATTTCAAGTAACATCATTAAATACACCTCTCGGTGATGGAAGGAATTTTGAAAATCTTTGATCTTTGTTATCATTTCTTTTGAATTTTATCTTCGTCTTCGTTGAATCTTTTCTTTTGAATTTTATTTTCGTTGAATCTTCTATTATAGTTTTCTTGAAACGCATATCTTTTAATTTTTTATAATTTATGATGGAACATTGTTTGTAGGAAATGAATTTGACTGAATGAAAGGAAAATTTATTTTTCATCAGTAATTGAGCATTAAATTGGATTTTATTAACAATTATTTTTTTGCCTTGTAAGGACTTTTTAAAAATAAGCTCTAAAAAGTGATTTTATCTTTTGCTTAATAGTTTAGAAAGGGAATTCAACTTGTAAATATTTTCATACAATTGCATAATTGCTTAAATTTTATACATTGGATTTTTATACTTAATACTACGTTTCTTCTCTCACTTTGTGAATGTGATTCGCTTTTTTTTTTTAAATTCATTCATCTCAGTGTGATCATCATTGCTGTCACTTTAACCATTTTGAACTTTTTTCGGGTCATTTTATAAACATGCCAAACAAATTATTTGTGAGAAACTGTCTCTTGTTTTACTTTTCTTTTAAGATTTGAGCTGCCAGCACCGCAAGGACTTTTTAGCGACAGGTTTGCTGCTGCTGTAAACAAAAGTAGAAAATTTTGTCTCTCAATATTAGGTGATTAGATTTTTTAGGTTTATGTAAATTTTGTAAATTTTGGTGTGTTTTTAAGGTGGTCCTATTAAACAAATATTAAATGGAAATAGTTGATGTTACTTATGAGACTAGCTTTTTCTTTTTTTAATCAAACTCTTATATTCTTATCATTTCATATGGCTTTATTCACTGAGCTCACGTGAACTTTATTATCGTAATATTTATTATATAATCATGATTGTTTATGTGGCAACATTATTGGAAATATCACCGATGGGGAAATTTTTTACTGCTTTATATATATTAAGAGATTGGGAAAATGCTAAGTCAGATATATGGATATTTGGTGTTTGATTCGACTCTTTGTATTTTAGTTCTATTTTCTGCAGCTGGTTCATTTGTTTTTCTTTTTTTTTCACTTATTTTTTTGCATTTATTAAATTGAGGAATTGACGTAATCATGGTGAGTGACGAGTATATTATGTCACATATAATTGTGGGTAATTGTTTTATTTTTGCTTAAAGATGATTAATTTTGATGAATCAGTGAAAATTGAGCGATTTTTGTGCCCGTTGTAATGATTTTTAGTTTCTGAAATGCATACTTTGTAAATGCATATTTGTTTTGGTAGAACTTAATCGGCCTTATTTGTCGGGTTATTATTCAGTACTGTGCATTATACCTTTTTGTTTTCAACGTTCTTTTTGTAGATATTATTCGAAATGGTTAACAAAAATTGACTGTATCTAGGGAAGACATATTAGTAGTCTGCTGAGTTGGGTGGGTAAAGAATTAATTAATTAACATAAAAATTAAATTAATTAATTAATTAACATAATTTTAACATAATGAAAAAATTAATTTAAAAAAGTAATGTGGGCGATTGGTTGTTTAATGGCTTGGTGAAACTGAATATCAGGTTATTTCACTGTTCAGTATATCGGTGATTTTTTATAGGGAAATGGCATACCGAGCTCATCATTTCTCTGTGCCCATTTTAGTGGTTTTTACTTTACTATTTTTCATTTGTCTTTGTTTTATATTTTTCGCTGATAAATTTTTTTTATTTCTATCAGAATGCATTTGAAGATTATTTGTACGTTTTTCTGAGTAAAAAAGTTTTGTTCATGCAGAAAATTAAAATTTTGTTGTGTGATTCCATTAATCATTAGGATCTGTGCATAAGTTTCTAACATTTGTTTAAAGTAAGTGAAAAATCAGTTATAAAGTTCTAACAATTCAATATTTTTGATTGTCCTCCCTTCAACCATCTTTATGACAGTCTGTAAACTCTCTCGTAATAAAATGACTGTTTCGAAACAAAATAAGCATCTAAGAAACTTCAAACTGCGTCCATATCTTTAAGCTGGCTTAAAAGATCATTTGATGGAGTCGGGAGTGAAGGATATCCCATATATGGAAGAATTTCTGAAACCAAATTGGAAGTGGTTCATTGCGTTGCGTTCTTGAGTTAGATTCCATTGCCATATGAGGTTAAGCGTTATATGGAATTATTTGCAGAGTGTCTGATCCTTATGAATTGACCTTTCTTTTCTAATACGACGTTTAAACGTTAAAGGCCATTGTAATATTCGGCAGTAAATATTTCACCGCTGTTCAGCAGCTCATGAGACATTTGCGGCAGCGCCACATGCAACGTCTAAGCAAGATTTCGCGATTGGTTGCCTTGATTGTGCTGGGTTTATGGTTTTAGAACATCGTAATTAACCCACTTTTTATATCTAGTGAATTTATTCCAAAAAGATTTTCTTCGATTTTCAAAAAGAAGAACACGTATTTATTCGCTGTTCCCTGTTTTGGCGAGTCCATGTAGCATGCATTTCCCAACTTTATAATCTCTTAGCTAGTTAGCCCCTGTTTTTTGCTTGAAATGGGTCGGAGTTTTTTTGAAATTATTCCACGTAATTTGTTTAAATCATTTAGTAGGCGCATATGGCGAAAGGGTTTATCCGCTGATACTTTTCGTGGAAAACATTTATAACTCCAATTTGAGATCTCTTTATCGGATCTCTATGTTCAATTGAAACAACGCTAATGAAACACCAATATTAATTGATATTTATTTTGTAAATAGCCCCAAGTTCTAATCCCTAAGGGATAATGATAAAAAGCAGTAGATGATAATATCAAAGGATCATAATGATCTCAAGGAGCGAAGTGTCGTGAATTAAGTTTCCAGTCTAAGAAAAAAAAATATGGATTTATCAGCCTTCAATAGCACTGCGTAAAGTTGATCATAACATTTTTTAATAACATTTTCAAGTTTTTTTTAAGATAGTCGTATTCGTTGTGGAGTGCTTATTTCTATATCAGAGGATTAAACTGAATTTAAATGAGAAAATTTGGTTAATTTCTTTTTCGTTATTGGATGAAAATTGTTGGTGAATGAAGTACAGATCTTGTAAAGTTTTGCACCTCGATGTTCTCTTGTTTGGCCGTTGATTTGTCTATGGACGATTTTGTCCTTGGGTAATATTTTAGCATTGGACGCAGAGAGTACGGAAGTGATTTGTCTTTGGAAACCTTCAGGTAAATACCATACCTTATGCACCAAATAAGCGCTGGGACTGCTGCAACAATTGCGCATAAAAGTTATGAGACTGAATTTATACTTCAAAAACTTCAGAAGTAAACTTGAATAAACTTCAAAAACAATGGATTGGGACGTAGCCGATTTGGTCCGAAATTCGATTAAATGGCCGAATCATCGCTTCATCTTATTAAGTACATTGGTGGCTGCTGTTAATAATATATCTAGGCTAGGTTCATTATAAATCTAGGATTCGGTTGGGAGGAAGGGAAAAGTATCTTCGGGAAATCTAGGACTTCCTGTTAAATCATATGGATTAATTGCTTAATTGTCGGAATTTTATTCCCATCAACCAAGTGAATCCCTGGCAAAGCTAACGACGAAAAAAAAATTTTTGAACATTGAGCACTAGTGCAATCAATGCTTCGAACTTTTTCATAGCAGTTGTTCTCAATTCATCCATGAGGATATTTCATCTCAATCATGACCTCCATAGCGTTTCAGTTATTCTAGTGAGTCATTTTTCTTCAGCATGAGCTTCATTGATAAATTTTCATTTGATAGAAAACAATTTCGCTTGGACATTTGTGCAATGCCGGAATGTTTACAGGAATACCTGCAAATAAATCGGTGTGGATTTTAACCGTGTAAGTTGCAAGAAACAAAAGTTATGTGATCTATGAATTTGATGAAACGGCGTGAACAAATCAAGGCCAATCTCATGGTATTCGGCTAATGGCTTCATATTTTCTGCAGTGCCGATGAAAAGAGATAATCCTAAAAGTTAAAGCTAATTTGGTAGTGAAATTTTTCAAACAGGTCGTTTGTTTTGAATGGAAAATCGTTGGCTTTTAGCCAATTGTGAATTCATACATTGAACGGTTGGTAGAGTTTTGTTGTTTTTTTTTCTGGAAAAAAAAATTGGAAGTTATTGTTGAGTGCTGGTTTGTGCGTTCGTTTCAGGTTTAAAATTTCTCAAAACTTTGGTTTGGGAATAGTTTAATGGTCGTCAATTTATAATTTATTCACTTCCTTCGTAACGAATTTTTCTCCCAGTTCTTTTCATTTGATTTTCAAGCTTTTTTGAATTTCTTCTGTTTTGTATTGAAGTTTCGAATTTTCTGTACGAACTTTTAGAATAATAATAATGAATTAAGCTGTAATTAAATTTTCTAAAAGCCCTGATCACTCTCGTGAAAAGCTTTCACAATTGACTTCTTCACGTGCCCCCTCAATTTTCTGTTTTGCAGTGGTACTTAAAAGTTCTACAAGGGCACAGTCTTTGTTTCTTTTTCTGTAAAGAGATGTCAAACTTATTACAGTTTTAATGTGAATTAATTTTGTATTGACAAAAGTATTGCGAAGATAATAATTTATAGAAAAGTGGAAATAATATGACGAATAAAAGTGCTAATATGGATTGTTATATATGGATTGTTGTTATTTCCGAAGTAATCGTTGTGTTTTTGTGAACGTCGAATATCATGTTGAAGTTTTTTCGTAAATTTAACATTTTTTAATAGTAGTTTTACAGTTTTGCTTTCTTTCAGATGGATTAATTCATATAGGCATTTATAAGTTCAAGCGATTGAAAATGAATAATTCGAAAGAAAAAACATCAAAAACTTCAAATAAGTCATCAGTTGATATGCTTTTACCAGTGTGTTTAATTATTCTTTTCCTTTTATTAAATTTTACTAAACTTAAAGTTTTTTAAAATATTTTCTTTGACTGCTGCTTTCTTTGTTTATAAGAAGAAATGAAATAATTAAATAATGAAATGAATGAAATATGAAATTTTCATAGGGCGCGGATACACAAGATTCTGGTAATTCATCGTTCTCATCTCAGCCGTCTACTGTTCTAGATACTGTTTCTCTTCATTCAACTTCATTGCAAGCTCCTATGTATGTTCAATAGACATTACTGATAGATTATTGCCATGTGATTAATTGCTTTTTAGGATTTTTGAATGTGTAATTTTTTTTATATATTATTTATTTATTATGGAATAGATTTTATTATAAAGTAAATTAAATGGCATCTGCAGTGGCCTCTTTTTTGTGTTAATCCCATAGAAAATAAATTGCACTGAAGTAAAAGTTGAAAAAAAATTTTTTAGTTGTACAACGAGTGCTGCATCCATTGGTCCACAGTTGTTGGTAGATCCATCAACAGGTCAACATTATTTTATCCCATCAACTGCAACGCATCCTCAAACGCAAATTTTTTATCAGCCTTTATATTATGCACCTTCAACAGCTCGACCTATTTATTATGCTCAGGGTTTTTTTTTTTTTTAAGCAAAAATTTGAGCATAATGACCCAAAATATTTTTTGAAATTTATCAAACACATTAATTTATTAAACTTTCGATTTTTCCTCTTAAATAAATTATCCTATTCTTTATTCAATTTCGCGCTTATTTTTTCATTTTTTTTTTCGAGGAAAGATGTGTTGAATATTAACGCTGAATAACATATTTCATACTATTTCATCTAGTTTATAAAACGAAAGAATATAAATGAATATGATGAATGAATGACTTATTAAGTGGCCAAGTGGAAAAAATAGAAATTTTTCCCAGGCATCACTCTTTGCTTTATTATTACTTTATATTTTATGCTTTAGGAGCATATGTAATGTCATTCCCGGGTGGTCAGTCTAGTGGTATTCAAGTAATATCACCTCATACTCCATTGAATTATCATTATTCAACATCTGCAACAGTTCCCACAGAAGCATTTTCCCGTAATTCCGTGAAACCAGAAGAGATAAGGTGTGAAGTGTTTAATTTTTTACAGACCATATGACGACACCATATAATTTTATTTAGAAATTTTCATTTTATTAGAATAAACTTATAAATTTATTTGCACTCAGTTTAAAATTTTTGAAAGCGATATTGATTTCATATTAACACCACATGTTATGGAATCTTTGGATGTAATTGGATGAATCTTTGGATCTATAAATTTTTTAAATTGATATTAAATGATTTTTTCATAGGAATCCAACGAATTTTGACGTGCAAAATATGCAAAATATAATTCCCCATAATGATTGCAGTAAAGATTTTGGTATATCAATTTATATAACTTATCTTTTTTAATGTAACAAATTACAAGTTGGTTTTTAATCGGAAATTGGTTTAAAATTCACAACACCTCATGTTATGGAATCTTTGTATATGTCTATAAATTTTTTAAAAATTGAAATATAAATTCATTCATAAAATTTCATGAATTGTAGGGTGAAATGAATATGCGGGTGAAATTTTTGAATTATAGATCGTTCTTCGCCTCATTCTCTATTGTATAAATGGTCTTCATCTTACACTAAATCAAAGCCTTATCCTATACAATTATCGGCTCGTCAGGATGAAATATCTGAAATAAATGGCACGAATTCCTCAGTAACTTCTCCCTTGCACAAGCAGTACCAGGTAGTTTCGAGTGCATATTGATTTAGAAAAACTTTAGAATTTAACGAATTTCAATATGCAAAATATATTATATTCCCTATAATAATTTCGTAAAAATTTTGGTTTGTCAAGTTATAATTCATCTTTTTTAATGGCATAAGTTCTCTATGCTGTTGTCTGCAAACTTCATTAAGAATAGAAAATTATTCATATCAATTTTTAATTGGAAATTGCGATGTAAATGGTCAATTCTCCAATTTGTTTCTCAAATTTGCAAATTAGTTTTCAGAATTCGCAAGCGTGGTGGAATAAAGTTAGTGGAAGTTGTGAAAATGTGCAATCAGAAATTGAGTAAATTTTAGATTTATCGAATGCATAGATTCTTATTTTTTCTATATTATTATTAGCATACGACTGTAGTAATTGTAATTTACTGGATTTTAGTGGACCTATTTTACAAGCTATTTAATGCTTAATGCTTTTCACAACAACTTTTGTGTACTTATTTAAAGTTTAACTGCTTAATTAATAGGTGTCCGGTTTCATCAACTAACTCTCAGCCATTTATTGTGTCAGATAATGGAACAATGAAATCAGTTCCTAATGAGCAGCAAATTAAGTAATGTTATAAATAAATATGTATATATTATTTCTCTCTGTTAACCTGTTTAATTTAAATTTAACGAATTTAGCACCTTGAGCATAGCCATCATAATATTTAGCTGGTTTTTCTATATAATTTGAAATGATTACCCGTTATATATTATAATATTACAGCGCTCGTAATAATAATGTGGCACAGAGACCAAAACCAATTCGAATGGATATTGATTTAAATACTCCTTTACCAGATGAGGAGACAAAGAAGGAGGAAAAGTCCAAAGGTTGATTTTAAAAATTCATAAATTAAAAAAAGGTGTAAACCAAAGTTGAATTAATATAATTTGTTTTATATAATATGATGTAATGGTAGGTCATGAATTTTCTTCCATGTGATGTTAATTACGAAAAGTTTCAGCCAAAGTCCCATCAACTGCATTCACAGTTCCGTTCGAATCGGAACAAACTAATTCATCCAGAGCTAAGCTTTCATTACAAGATGCTGCCCGAAAAAGTACAACTAGGTAAAATTTTATCTCGTACTTGCTTTTAAGAAATTTTCGGCTATGTGGTTTTATTATTTCATTGTTTTTGCATTTGGCTTTTTGGTTGGTAATGGGATTAAGTGGTGAAAAGAGATCTTATTAAATAAAAATTTATTTAGACGCCTTTTGCGTCGAAGTGCTCCAGTATATTCTGCGCAAGCAGCAGATCGTAAACTTGCTGAAACAGCTGATCCCAAGCAATACCTTCTAAAGAAAATGCTAATGGGAAGTGAGGCCATTTTCGAAGGTTTATGTTCTTGATGATTCTTAAATTTATTTAGAGAATATTTGTAAATTTTTTTAGATAATCGAGAAAATTAGGAGACATAAGTTTGGTTGCTCGCTGTGGTTAATTTGCTATGTATACTTTTTTTCAGAATCAAGTGGTGGTCCTGAATTCTTAACATCATCTATCAAAAATAAACCAGATAATGATGCCTTAAGTGAAGCTGGTACTTATATCGTCGGTTCGTTTTTTCTTCCAGAATTCCATCTTTGATTTTTGTTTTATTTAACTCATTTTAAAATCCACTCGGCTTGTGATCGAATTTTATCGAAATTTTTACTTATGTTTGGCATTTGAAGTTAAATCAATATATATATTATTTATACTTTCTCCTCTTTTTTTTTTTAAATTTTAAAAAATTTGATTTTTGATTTGAACATTTCAAAATGGTTTATTAAAGGGAACCATTATTGCGTTGCATCCATAAATATAATTTTAAGATAGCAGCGATAGATTATCGAATCAAATGGTTTCCTCACGATGTCTGAGTGATGAGGATGATGATTCTTCAAGGTTTGTTGGAATTATTTTTCGATTTGTAAAAACTTGCGGAGATTATGGTCCCAAAAAGGACATTCTGTTGATCACAATTCTACTTTTCTCTTTTTTTTACAGCTTATTTTTGATCAACGGGATTTGTAGATCATAAAACTTTCAAATATGGAAATTAAATTTATGCATGGTATTTGCTCTTTATTTATGCATGAATTTTTTCTTTCCAAAATTTGTTTTACTTTTATTCAGCTTAATTTGCCTGTTCTGAAATGATGAAATGATCAAAAGTTTAATTTTAGCAGTACAACGCCAACACAAGATGCTGGTCCAATTTTGTCCCCATATTCTATAACTGGGTTGTCTCAGGTTATTTTTCTTTTATTGGTATTAACTATAGTGTTGTATGGATTCCCATTCTTCCTTAGAATTTTTTTCTATGAAATAAAGATTAACTTTATATACAATCCTATAGTGATGACTCGGTCTCTAAGAAATTCTAATATTTTTTGTGTTGTCTTTTGCATGCTGTTTTTTGTGCCATTTATGACTTTGAATTTGTATAATATAAATTATTTCATTATGAAATAATGTAATATAACATCTTGTTGAATTTTGTATAAGCAAGAGTTATTTACAAAATACACATTTTAAGACTATTTTCTCAGTTCAAAATTTAATTCCGTACTTTTGACTGTTCTGTGAAAAAAAAACTGATCTGTGGACTCTTTGTTTAGCTTCAAATTAGAATTTAAATCATTTCACCGAAAACGTAAGCCTTTTTCAATGATACCGTCAAAGTTTGCTTTTTTTCTTAGGAGAAGGATTAATGTTTCAGTTATTTTAATTCTTTTTGGTATTTCGATATTTTTTTAGATCTCAACACATATCTTGGAAAAACCTCAGGTTCTTGGTGATAACTGTGGTCATTCAAAGGAAGTGATACCTTTAAGTCAACGAGAATCACAGCAAAAAGTAAATCTAAAGTCATCTTCATCGGGTTCAAATATGTTTGCGAATTCATCCAGTCGTTCAGTGACCTATACAGTTAAGCGGAATTTAGAAGTACATGGCCAACGTAAAGATTTAGTAAATCCACCATCTACTACGATTCAGCGGTTGTGTCATACGAGTTCTGGAAATCTTCGTTCCCCCACACAGGCAACTTCATTGCGCCATTACTCATCGAATCGAACGAATGTTCCTATAAGTTCAGTTAATAAAAATGTTGATTTCAGGTTTGTAAATTTTTTAAAATGATTCCTTATGGTTTATGCTGTCAGTGTTTTGACTATCAAAAAGTTGTAGCGTGCTAATAAATGTGTTTTCATTATTCTTTTTCATATTTGACGAAATTCAAGAATTTGCAAAAACAACTTTTCTTCTCTATCAAAAGATAATGTAAATTCAATAGATTCAATAAGTTTTATAAGGTGCAGAAATCGTGTTGTCCAATTTTATTTGATAAAACTTATAAATTATTTTGTGGAGGAAAATAAATTTTGTCTTTTTTTTCTTTTATGATCTGGTCTTTTATGATAACAGCAAATTAGATCTTTATTTCTTTCTTAGGCAATCCAGATGTCGAAGCGAAACGTGAGATATTTTTTACTCATCTTTTTCGAAATAATTCATGCAACGTTAGGTTGAGGTTTTCAATATTTCATATTTTGTGAGCGGAAATATTGCAAATTTTTTTGCTACGAATTTCATATTAGAAGCTCATAAAATTATTCGTACAAGTTATATTGGCCAGTGCAGTGAATTTTTTTTGTTTTAAGTCGGTGAATTCTATGAAAGTATTCTGCTCTTTTCTATGAGCATGCAGTAAAATGCGTTATTTTTATTAAGCGTATTCAATAGTGGTTTTATGAAAAAATAATTTTTTTCTGCATGGCATGAAATATTTGCTAGTTTTTATTTATGTTTCTATTTATATTTCTTCATTGTAAGGCGTATTATTATTATAGGCGTGGGGAAGGTGGACGATTCTCTATGCGTGGCTGCTCTATTTTAGGACCAAAAAATGTTGCTGCATCGGTTGCTTCAGCCAAAAATATTTCTATTCGTCCTCCTTTCAAAGTTGGTGGCAGTAATAGACCATCAACAGTTAGTTTTATTCATAACAGTTTTTTCAAGTTTAATATATGTCCATGAGAACTTTGTAATTTCTTATGCTTATTTTGCTGATTATTTGCAATTTTTTCATTCTTCTGTTTCATCGAAATTTGGTATTGTTTGATAAAATTTCTTATAAGTTTTAAAAATAGCATTTTTAGAACTAAACGTTGAAAAGAAAATGATCTCTCGTAGAATTAATGTTTTGCAACGAAAAACTGTAATTTTCTTTTTTTCTGGTTTACGATTCGTTATTGAAGGCTATCAGTGGAAGTAATACTCAAAAAGAAAGGGCAGATATGACTGCGTGGTTAAGACGCAAAGATTATAATCCAATGAAAGCTGTTGCGGAAGCTCGGAAGATGCAACAATTAAAGTCACGGTATCATTTTTCATTTTTGATAACTATAGCTGCATATAATCTGATATCCATTGTTTTACAAAAATGTTTGTTGCTAGCTTGCAATGCTTAACTGATGGACAAACGGTTGTTAAAATTGAGTAAGTTTAGTTTTATAATTCTATGTGTTGTGAGTTGTTGGTGACTATTCTGATGTGTCGCTATATTTTTTTCTTACATTTGAAACTTCTATTTCATCATTTTTTATCATTTTTTTGTTGATCCTTAGTAAGTAGAATCAGAAAAAAATTTTCAGGGCTGAAAATTTTATTTCCAATCGTTCAATATCTTTTCATCAAGGCACAAACCGAAAAGACATCTCATTTGTACGCTTTTTTCTATATGGATTTTAATTAGAAAATGGGCCTTGAAAGCACTTATGCACTTTCTTTACTGCGGTCAGTGGGATCAACTTGACCACTAATAAAAAATTGCTAGAAAAGAATTAAGTGGCATAAATTTAAGAAGGTGGTGAAAATGAAAAATGAAAATGAATTTGAAAAATGGTATTTAACAAGATTATGTATCCCTAACCAATATTTTTTTTAAAAATTATATAAGTAAAATATAAATTATTTTGAAAAATTCGTAATGTCTCGTAATTTGTAATTCGTATTATCTCTTATGAAGTTCTCTCTTTTTTTAGCTTCACAACAATTTATCAAAAAAGTGGAAACACAACAAATCTGATGATAATTTGATCAAAGAAGAAGATAGCTGTGGTCGGAAACAAATTTTGACAAGTTATTCAAAGGACGTTAGGACTGAAGATGTAAGAAAATTCCGTTTAGCAGATGAACTTGATGAAACTGAGGTCTAATTTGTTGTGGTTTATCCTTTGTCTAAAGTAACAAGAGCGATACATAATTCACATCAAATTAAGAACTAATCTGTGAAAAAATATTTATTCAATGTTATTCAATATATCAAGTTTGTGAATATTACTTTTAGAAAAAAACTAGAAATTCCCGAACCAAATTTGGAAAAAAAAAACACTTTATTTATAGCGGAATACAGTTTATTATTATTTATAATCGAACGAGATTTAAGCTACCTGTTTTGGAGCTGGAAAGGTGCGTACAAGAACTGGCTGCGAAGTGCAATCGTAGCATCGAATTGATCAAGTAAAATGTATTTTATCGTTATGCTTTAATAAATATACTTGAATTTACTTATAATATATTTATTTAGAAATGCTCATCATGGTGAACTGTCTAAATCTGTTGAGAATCTTCTTGAACTTGCTGTTGAACCCTCTAAAGAATGTCAGATATCTGTTGCCGATCAACTTGACCGACTTTCATCGGCATTTGATGCAATTCAGAAATATTTAGAAGTAAACAATACAGTTCTTCGGCTATTTGAATTCAGCTTCAAGGAATTCTGTAACTCTGCAAAATGAAATTTTGTAAAACTACTTTCTGAACTAGTTCTTTTATTCATTTAAAATATAAAAATAGTTCTTTTATTCTTTTAAAATAAAGTTGCAAAAGAGGATCTATTTTTTCTATTTTTTTGTATGTTTTTTGCCATATTTTGCATAAGAAGTGAGTGTTTTTTTAGGCCTTTTCATTATCTGCATCCGTACCTGCGTCTCCTTCAATTATGTCACCATTAACTACTCCTTCTTCGCCTCTGAAATCAATATCACCATATCGAAAAAACAATGTACTTATTTCAAAGACGATTGCGTTAAAAAAAAACTTATCAGGAAGTTCAACGAATCTTCAAAAAAAATAAATTTAGAAGAATAAGTTTTCTAATTTATTTACGAATTACAGTGGTTTGCATCAATAAAAATATTTTTCGTTGCAGTGGAGTTTTTCAGTTTTTCCTTTTTCCCTTTATTTATTGTGTTATAAATAATTATGTTTTCGTTTGGTCATAGTCCGGTCACAGGTTTTTATGTGAGATTTTTTATTGCTCATGTAGAATTTAAAAAAGCATACAGATTTTCTTATTGGCTATAAATCGCCTATGTTACTTTTCCTTTGGTTTTTTTGGGTTTTGTTTGTTTTGGAATATTTTGAAATATTAAGCATTGATCACTTATTAATGATGTCAATCCTTCAAATTTTTAATAGATGTTAGTCGCAAAAAAACTGTTTAAAGCTTTGTCTTTTCTTATGCGTTTTTCTAGATAGCTTTGTTTTACATCTGCTTTGTTTTTGAAATCGTTTATATATTTATAATTAGCTTTCGTTTTAGCTTTTTGTAAGAGAAAAAAGTCATTCAGACTGAAGTAAAGTTATTTTGACTTTCGTGATAAAATCAGTTGCATGGAAAATTGATTTTTCTTTAAACGACGCTTAATATCAGCAAAGTTGGTATTATATTGGCTTGATTTCAGCTCTTATCCATTTTCTGTTATTTTTTTCATTCAAAAAGTTTTTTAATTTTTATTTTCAGTAATTTGTTTAACTGATTAATCTTTTAAATCATTTAAAATTTTACATAATACTTCTAATTATTTTTGCTGGTTATTTGCATGCACGAATTTCTTTAGATTATATTAGGCAACTTTTGTATAATAAATTGTTATATCGCTTTTTACTCCAGGTTTTATTTTCGTGAGGATGCCATTAAGCAGTGCGGTTCTACAAGGTCCAGTATCATTCATAGTTGTATAAAGTCATACGTGGGATGAGAAATTGGCGCTAAGTTCATATTTTCGGAACTTGCAAATCGGCTCATGAATTTTTTGAATTTTGAACTGCTTGATGTAAAATTTATTGATTATTGTCAAGCTAACCAATGAGCCAACTAATTAACTAGTTTCTTTTGAAGTTGTCAGTTTGATGACATTTGAAAATGAAGGACGTCGACTAAGCGTATTAAATCATGAAATGCGTATTGACGTAAGATATTTGATTAAGTATAGATATTATAAGGAACGGATGGTTTAATTTAATGAGACCGAAAATTTAGGGCAGTGGGCATCGTTAAAGAATAGGAAAGCGCTCGGCTAGGAGAACATGAAGAGAATTTAAATATAAAAATATAAAGTGAATTGCCGAATTTGAACTGGACATATGACATGACGACTTAACATAAACTTTTTTCCGAATTTTTCATTTGGGTAGTTACTGGTGAAATCGTTCAGTTAAGGATAAAGTGAATCAGCAGCCATCTGGACTTTGCTTTTAGTTTATTTAGTGATAAGTTTAGTGATAAGTTTATTCCTATCTTTGCTTCTTTGGCAATCAAAGTGACATAAACATGCTGCAGTTTTATTCTTTTTAAAACTTCTCCATTTCAATAAACGGTCTATTTTTTGCCATAAAAAAGTTAGGCAATATGGATTTTTGACATTTCGTGATAAATTTTATGGCACGCGGCATTTGTGATTAATTACTGCACAAAAATTACCTTGGAAAGAAGTTAAAATTGTCACATTTTGTATTTTGGATTATTGAATATTAGTTTTATATAAATAAAATAGATAAATGATTATTTTCGACCTTTGAAATTCGAATTCATTCATGCGATTTTGTTTAAAAATCAGAAAATTTTCCATAATGAAAGGCATTTCATAATTTTTACAATTATCGTTTAATTGTGCTTAAAATTTATTTTCATTTATTTATTTTATTTTATAGAATTCAGCAATTATAGAATTATTGCTTATTTTTAGAAAAATAATCTAGTGTAATTTGTTGGATATTATTGGAGAACGCTGAATCTTATAAACTTCCAAGAGCAATCACCATATCTGGTTTGAGTGGCTATGGGATGCTGTCATTTTGGAGAAGCGCCATCAGTGTTTTACTTTTAACGATTTATTCCCCTTTACTTTTAACGCAATGGATAAGCTGAACCTATGGCGTTTAATCTAACTGAAGCAATACACCAATCAACTGCAACCATCCTGTCGTTTAAATCTTATAGTTTATTCGCTATCATCCGTATTTATCTTTCAATGGCTTTTTGTGATGCATTAGAAACAAATAATTGACCATTTGTTTCATGGTTATTAAAATTATTGATAAATATTTAATCTATTATTTAATCTTAAATATTCAATCTTAAATTATTGATAAATATACATAGTGATAAAAAGTAATAAAAATGATGGTTAGCCTCTACTATTTCTGGCCGGATTGATGGCTCACTGTTAATATGGTTGTAAATTATTGCCAAAGATCATTTGATGATAGAGAACTATAGGTAAGCACCCACTCCGATTTTGTAATAAAAGGTTCACTTTTGTCAGGGGCAAGATCCGAACCATTCTCTCTCCATAAGCAGAATCACTGTCCATCCACTCAGCCATTTTTCACCTAGTAACAAGTAATTAATGGTAAAGGAATAAATTTTTTCAATTTGATTGTTGAAAAAAATTAGGAATAATTATCGAAATATACGTGTCTTATTTTTTTATTGGTTATTTCATTATTTGCTTATTGCGGGTGCCAAAAATGTAGTACATCGTTCCTTCTTTTTAATTTACCATCGCATCTGCCAAGTTGAGAGGTTGAGTGCTTCGATTTATTCTTTTAAATGGCTGAAGCTATTAAAAGGTAATCGTGAAGGTCCTATTGCGCCAATGAATTATTATAGCAGAATAACGTGTTTATATCTGCCAAGTGGTTAAACTCGATATCGAGAATAATATTTATTTGAAACATTAGTTGTAAATATGTAATAATATAATATAAAACCAATAATAGTATAGTATAGTACGATATTAATCAGATGGATAAAACAATATAATATAGCTGGGTTGCAGTGGCTTGTACGATCTCAATCCTCTGACTTTAGTCATCGAGTTGATTTGATCTTTTCTTGAATTAAAAATTAAAAATTAAATTAAAAAATTATTTAATTATTATCAATTTTAAAAAATATTACAATTATTAAGAATTAAAAAATTCTTCTAATCATTACTGGTTAGGCTAGCTCCAAAGGCTACAAGGGTAAGAAGCTTCGAAACAGCGCGGTCTCATGCCATCATCGACAGTAATAGAAGCCATTTCTTTTTCCATCGTCCAAGTGCATATATTGCTGGTCCACCTATACATTCAAAATCTTTCCTGACCTTATCAGTCCAGGTCTTGATTGGCCCATCTCGCTTTTTACGCCATCCATTACACGATTTAACAAGTAACGAAATATGCGACAACTCTTGTGGTGGACGACGGAGAACGAGCCCCTAATCACTAAAGGCGAGGCTCTGTGATAACATTATTAATGCAAGCGATATTTGAACGAAGTTGGATGCGATCATGCGATATTTTATCCTCCCGATAGACCCGTAAAATGTACCTTAGAGTGGTCAAAGGTAGATAGTTTCTTAATATCCTCCACTCTCATTGATCATGTCTCAGAGCTATTTAGGAAGATCGAACGAATCACGGCATAGAGATGCGGATTTTCATTTTAATTGTAATTTCACAACGGTTCCGTAAAGGTTTCGCCAACCAACGCTTTTCTAGCTGCCGTAATCCATGCTATAATATCGTCTTTTGTGTGGCCATTTGGGATTAGAGTGGATCCACGGTATTAAAAATCAGGCAATTTCTCAACCGGTAATGAATTGATATAAATAAGTCTTTTATCACCATCTTGTATATAAGACGAAAGCACTTTAATTTTATTTACATTGATTTTGAGTCCAAATCTCGCTGCAATTCTTGACACATTGTTTAACATTATTTGCATTATTTGCATTTCATTATAACTGTCAGTAAAATGGACTACATCAGCATATTCAAGGTCTGTAATAATACTATACTCTGGACTGATTTGCACACCACTTGATTTTCGAAGAAGCTTATCAGTTCCTCATATACACAGATCCGCTCCGATGTATGCTCATAAAATGCATACTGCCTTTATAAATCGACTGATCTTCTCAGGAGCTCACTGTACCTGAATTTTTTAGTTTGAGATAGCTTAAGGATCTTGGGAGATGCTGTTTTCTGCGAGTTTTATGCGGATCTTGGCCCGAACCATAACATGATCAGATCCATGAAGATTGCCTGTTTCAGCGCCGCGATAGGTATATAGTACGGAATTTTTCCAGCGGTGACTGATTAATATATAATCAATCTGGTTGAAATGTCGGTTATCCGGAGGAGTTCCACGTGACTTGATGTTTTTTACGATGCCGGAAGTACTATTAGTAATAAAAAGTTCATGCTCGACATAACGAAAAAGGTATCTCCCATTGGCGCATTGTTCTCCGATGCCATATTATCCGTTATCCGTGCTATAATATCGTCTTTTGTGTGGCCATTTGGGATTAGAGTGGATCCACGGTATTAAAAATCAAGCAATTTCTCAACCGGTAATGAATTGATATAAATAAGTCTTTTATCACCATCTTGTATATAAGACGAAAGCACTTTAATTTTATTTACATTGATTTTGAGTCCAAATCTCGCTGCAATTCTTGACACATTGTTTAACATTATTTGCATTTCATTATAACTGTCAAAAAAAATGGACTACATCAGCATATTCAAGGTCTGTAATAATACTATACTCTGGACTGATTTGCACACCACTTAATTCCCGGCAAGCGATGCTCATTATCCAGTCTATCGCATAGTTGAATATTGTAGGGAAAGCACACATCCTTGACAGACCCAGTTCTTATTTCGAAGAAGCCTATCAGTTCCTCATAGATCTGCTCCGATGTACCTGCTCCTCATAAAATGCCTTTATAAGTCGACTAATCTTCTCAGGAACACTGTCGCGTTCCATCATCTTCCAAAGCGCCTCTCCGTCAAAGGTAGCCGCAAAATCGATGAAATACGTGACAGCGGATTGCAAATATGTGAAGCGATATTGTAACATCCTTCTTAACATGAATACGCATCCTGCTATCCCATATTTCCATAAATCTGTTGAGTAAAAGGGAGGAAAAATTTTCGCTGAAACGTCTGGTAGGTTGATTCCTCGATAATTGTAGCAGTATATCCTATCATCTTTCTTGAGAATTGTGAGCAGAATTGCTTTGCTTCAATCATCTGGTAATATTTCTTTTTCCATACCAGAGAGTACATTTGATGAAGGTGTGTTATGAAGAATGAACAACATTTAAAGAGTTCAGCCCGAAGACCATTTTCTCCCGGAGCCTTATTGGCCTTAAGCTTATAGATAACAGATATTATTTCTTCTTGCAGTTGCAAACATATGGTTCAGCGAACGTATCAGCTATTTCAGGGGCAAAAGATGGTGCTTCATGGTTAAGTTTGGCCTCAAAGAATTCTTTCCATCTTATGAGGTGGTCCTTAATATTTTTGACTGGCACGCCATTGCTGTCCCTTACCATTTCACTTTCCCCGAATTATGTTTGAGAAGGCGGAATAGTTTCCTATTATCGTCTAATCGAGCCGCCGCCTCCATTC